>NKZZ01001868.1:0-65979 GCA_002370815.1 Metschnikowia hamakuensis | reverse complement strand
TTGATTTTGCAGTCAAAAACAATTCTAGAGAAACTCTTTCTGCTCAACCCAGAAGGAATAATAGCCTCGGATTTCCTAGGCTGGCCTTTGCCACAATAAAGGACTAAAGCCTTGCAATAGTATGGATCCACGTCTGTGAGTACTTCAGAAGAAACTTCTTTGATCTCGACTTTGGTATTTTTTCCCTGCGAGTTTAAGATATCTCTTATTTGTTCCCCTGAAATACGATCAATTGTGTGATCTGCTTTCTTATTATTTTGGGTCGGAGAGTCCTCTTTGCTGGGCCGAACATCTCTGCAATTAACATGAGTTAAAGATCCAGCAAAATTGGAAATAGGCATTGCACAATCAACTCCTGGCTCAGCTCTGGTCTTTTCTTCAGCCGCCACCAAAGTTCTGGACTCGTCAACGTGGGAACAAATCTGATCGGCCTGGATCCGCAAACTCTTCTCACCATGCGTAGTAATTCTAGGTGCATCGTTAAGAATTAAATAGGCCCCTTTAAGAGTTCCCATTCCCTCTAGGGGCTGGTTGGGATTCTGTAGGTTGACCAAGTCGAAGCTCACTGTTTTGCAACCCACTCTCAATGCGTAAATCTTGCAAAAAGTGCGACTTGCCGAAAGACGATGCACTTTGCGAACTTTCACAGGGCATTCTGTGACATCACAAACAGAGGCTCTTTGAATATAGCATTCGTTATGTTTTTTTAAGAGCCTAAATTTCTCGAGTAACTTGCTCCATTTCTTCGTAGCTTGGAAATGGATCGCATGCTTGTTCAGTTGTCTCTTGACACTCTTTGGTGTTGAATGCGCGTTTTTGCACCCAATCTTGGGTGCAGCAGGCATTTCCTTCTTGAACAAGGCAAGACCTTTTGGCAGCAACAAACCTTTAAGCTTTCGGGTGAATTTTGTTTTAGGTTTGGACACCGCCAAAAAGTCTTCCTTAGTTTTTTCCGTTGTCTGATCGTGTGCAGATCCAGAGTTTGGGTCCCTGATATCTGCACTGCCATCGGTATCCAAAATGTCCAGCAATAATTTATCAGGAGTAGCGTTTGGGTGTGAATTTAAACAAGCTGCTGAAGGAGAAGCTTTTATTGCCTCTGTACAGTCGTTAGCAGGCTCTGCAGAATCGGTGGTTTGAACCTTTCCGATAGAGTCTGGAACAATTGTTTCCTGGTCACCAGAGGAAGCACCATTTGTTGAACTGTCTCCCGAATTAAGTTTTGAAATTTCTTTCGGGTGAGGCTCCACCTTTAAGCCAATTGTGGCTGCTAAAGTAGGTGGGTTCAGNAAGCACCATTTGTTGAACTGTCTCCCGAATTAAGTTTTGAAATTTCTTTCGGGTGAGGCTCCACCTTTAAGCCAATTGTGGCTGCTAAAGTAGGTGGGTTCAGCCCCATAGCGAAATAAAAAAGGTCAAGCCAATACTCACTTAGGTAAGATAAGAATGAATTGATTGAATATTTGAATGAAATGTTTGGAGAAATTCGGTTTATTTTAATATCAATCTATTTTTTGAAAATATTGGAGGATAAAAGTGGTAGGTACAAGTAAACAAAATAGTTTACATAAACTGTGAGCAGAGGTACAGAGCACCCTCCGCAGTGCACGATACAGGTGCTTTCGCTAAAGTGCAACACCCACCGAAGGATACACCCTTAGATACTATGTTACGCTAATACTATAAATTTTAGTTAAACGTTTTTATATGATAATATTTAAAACAAAGAAAATTGGGGCCGTTATGGTAGCTCCATAAACCCGTCCCTTTCAACTCCTAAGATGAGGAATTCGGGCCAACGATGCTCTATCAAGTGATGATGATTATTTTTTAGGCTTCACAAACCAACAATGCAACCCGAGACAAATATCATTCACAACTAGAGCATGAAACAAAATAATTCAATTCAAAATCAGATTAAAATGGGATCAGATGGGCTTCTTTTGGTCTCGGGATTAGAGTCCACTTTGCGCGCACTGAGAATTGTTAAGCAAAAAGCAACACTCTAAGTGCGAGTTTTTGTTCTACGCTCGAGAAACTATAATCTATGTGAACGTGTCTTCCTGAGAATAGTACATTTTCAATATAATTATCTTCTCCTTATTTTTGTTGAAATTGATTGATACCTGACCAAAAAAAAAGTGTTTTGAGCTAGAGTAGGCCACTAAAGTACTGTATTACCGACTCTTCTACTGGTTAGTATTTCTGACTCTCGTTCATTCTTACTTTGAAGGTCACGAGCCTCAGTAGTACACTCATTATAGTACCTAGCACCCACACCATACAATACTAGGCTCCTACTCATTCAGTGAAATAATGACTACAGAGTTTTTCGTAATTGTATAGAATATTGACATCGAACAATTACAACACTTAGATATGGCATATAAGCTCGCCTCCACTCTGGGCGTATATGTACTCTTGCATAAACTGAGACGGTAATGGCCAACAGTCTAGTAGGTGTGAAACTAGAGGTCAGAAGTCATATTAGTTAGATTCATGCGGGCTTGTACCTAAAATGAATAGGCAAAAAGAATTCTGATTTTGACAAGGGTTGGAGCTTGGCCAATTTTCTCTCCGTAAAGTAGCTAAATTGTTTGTTATACTGAGGTGCAGTCACATAGACATGCTGTACATTTTCGACGTCGTGTCATGTTCAGCAGTACCCACACGAAAAAAAGCTACGACTCAACACCTTCAGTGAAATTGTTGATTATAAGTTTCTAACTCAATGTGTTCATAGTTATTCAGCAAGAATTAAACCGGGTTATCAATAAAAATATTGAGCGTAGCAGGTTTGCATAATGATCTAACTCAAATGACAAAATCGTGTAGACTATAATCTCAAATAGACTAAAGTCTGAACCTCACTCAAAGAAGCAAACTCCAGAATTCACAAGAAATCGACTTGACCACCCACGGAATTGGTCCGGGACGAGACTCAATATTTTTTGACGCATTATAGAAGGACGGGAGCTTAGAATTAGTGGCTCTGGTCACTGCCTCTCCACCTTATGGAACACACAACAAGTTCTGCTACTTAGCACGAGATCCCTTGTCAGGCATTCAACCTATTCTATCAAAACCATTCGGATAGTTATATTAAGGCACTGAAGTAAATGAGATTATTGTAGACCAAGAGTTCACCAGAGCCTGGTATAGTGAGCTTATGGTTGCGGGGTTGCACACTCGGTGGGTGCAAAAGACTGCATATAAATACACAAGCCAGAAAGATAGATCAACCTTCAAACATCAAATAATACACATCTACAGTATACCCCAGGTGGGTACCATATTTTGGAGCTTTGACTAGGAGTATAAGCGTGAGTAAATAAACGCAGGTGGGTCTTCGTGACTATGCTAGAAGTGTATTTGGGTCTGGCAACCAGAACGTTCAGCATATTCTCTCTGATCTTCTTTGACCTTCGTATTGTAGTAGTGAGCATTTGAATTCGCCGTAGTATATAAGTTGGTCATTGCCCAGCACTTTTCTGTGCACAGACAAAATGACTTTAATTTACAATCCAATACATTTTTTTGATTGGGTGTGTTCAGTTCTAATTAGCAGCGCTGATTCCGAATATAAGTGTAGAGTTTATCCCGGCTTCTCTTTGTAAGATTTGTGTAACACCTGTACCTTTGTCTCGATACACACTTTATTAGTTAATGTCCTTCTCATTTGGCGTAAATGCTATTTATATATCAGGTATTGGTCTATGTGGGTTGACCGTTTGATTGAGACTAGCTGGTACTAATTAAGAGGTAGGTTTTCCTTAATCCATGATAAGGAGTCTACCATATAAAACCAACTACGAGCAAAGACTAAAAACACAACAGTGATCTGTCGTTTTACACACGTAAGCTGAACCTAATTATTCCACTTCTCTTTGAACACTGAATAGGAAATGTCGACAGATTATATATTGTTGAAATCCATTAAAAGCGGTTCAGTTTGCTGCTTGATGGGAACTGTTCCTACATCTCCCTGAAACGTGAAACCGGCTGCTTTGGAGGCCATGGGGGCATCTTCATCTTTTTTGGGAGTTCCGTCCAACGAGTTATCCAATAAGTGCTCCTCAGACATATCTGGAGCATCAGACAAATACTCAATCTCAGGCTCACCCAGTTCTTCTCCTGACTGTTCATTCAGAATATACAGCATTGAATTCTTTGTATTTTCATCCGCAGGTATCAGAATAGGATTGAGCAAAGGTTCTTCAGGAGAGTCAGCCAGAGAATCGACTGTATTGGAAGGCAGAGATGTCTCTGTATTTTCATCCAAACCATTCGTCAGAGGTTTTCCTGGGGGCATGAATACCTTAACAGACACCGGATCGTCCTGAAACGTCTCGCCCTGATCTTCTTCAACGTAATCTTTCGGTTCAAACACAGATACAGCATGAACCACAAACAAACTTAGGAAATCAGGAAGGTCCCGAGGCAGATGCAGAATTATTTCCAGAGCTTCCAGAGCTGCAATCAAAGGTTCATCCTGAGGCAGATGCGGAATCGAGTCCACAGCTGCGATCAAAGGTTCATCCTGAGGCAGATGCGGAATCGAGTCCACAGCTGCGATCAAAGGTTCATCCTGAAGCAGATGCGGAATCGAGTCCACAGCTGCGATCAAAGGTTCATCCTGAGGCAGATGCGGAATCGAGTCCACAGCTGCAATCAAAGGTGCATCCTGAGGCAGATGCGGAATCGAGTCCACAGCTGCAATCAAAGGTGTATCCTGAGGCAGATGCGGAATCAAGTCCACGGCTGCAATCAAAGGTGCATCCTGAGGCAGTTTCAGAGGTCCATGCAAAAGCTTATTGGGTGGGTCATCAGAACTAGTCGAAAATTCCGACTCTTCAAACCCACAGATTGCTTGTTGCCGACAATAGGAGGATAAGGCCTGTAAATCTTCGAAGGCAATTATCCCGTTGGGCTCTTCTCCAGGCTCAAAACATATCGTGGTCAGATCAATCCGATTTTGGCTACATATAACATCGTACAAACACTCGTGGGGTATCGCAGAAAATTCTTCTTTAAGGTGATCACCACACCAGAGTCCGGTATAGGAGTACGATCTTTGGGGATAAGTAGTAGGTCTGTCGTTTGGAGAAAGAGCGACTGAATTGACCCTAAGAGCACAGAAGGCAAGGATAGACAAAAATTTCATTATGAAGAAATGGAACTTGCAGCTTGTTGGGTGTTGAGAAGATTAAAGAATTTATAAGTGGATGACGAGGTATCTTCTATTTATATACTGCACAGATTTTTAATCAAGCTGATCGGGTGTTTCACCAAATTGCAAGGAGCTTTAATTCATTACCATTGTTTCAAGTTCAGTGACCCGTGAATTGAAAATGTGCTCAGTGATAAAAAAGGGACCAAGCAGGGTTCTTGCAGACACCATAAAATGTACGCACGCAAGCGAACGAAAAAAATGCATACTTACTATTGTTATACATTAGCTACTAAAAGAGCAAATATTCACCATCATATGGACTCATGGCTAAAGTTGCCAGGAACATGCATTATTTCTGTAGAGTATTAAGCAAGAATTTGGGTACTACAATCCAGTTGACCATGAGTATGAGTGCGGCCTCAAGCACAACCACGATATTGATTGACTGCGACTTGCTAAATTGATAGCTTCGAGAGACTGGAGCCTTAGTTGAATATTCAATAGTTGGAATACAATAGTACAGGATAATACTAGGTAGTGAACACTCATGCTTTGTACGCAGGACACGCCAACAATGGTCACACATCAGTTAATTAGAGACACAATGAGTTACGTTTCTGCTCGAAATCTCACGAAGAAATGCGTTAACGGCTTCTAAGAATGAACAAATTTATATTAAATCTTGTCTACAGACATCGTTGCTGTTTTTACCCCAGCTAGGCAATCTAACGTATTGAACTCATCAGCTAGTTGATTTTGCGATTCGGGAAACTATTAATAGTAGATTATTTGTCGCAAATGACTTAATAGGTCATTAATGATATAATCAAATAATATAGTCGTGACCCCTCGCACATGCGTTCACTCAAAGCCTTTGTTTTCATAAACGTGACCCAACTACTTCAAACAAAGAAATGAGTTCTAAAAAATAATGAAAGAAATGATATATATGCTCTCTACTTTCTTTCTTTTTTAATTTTTCTCTGCATTTCCAGAACCGCCCTGTAGATATTAGAATTACTACACACCACGCTGGATTCATTGCTATACACTTCTGTGGATCTCAGCACGATACTATTTGTCACTCTTTAGGTCATGCGTTTTAGGTCCCACTTTGTAATATGCTACTATACAGAATTAACTGATTCGTAGTTACTCACGTGGAATTCGACGTACTCATTGCATAAGCCACGTAAGCTGAAAGAGAACAAAAGAAATTCCGTGCTTTCCTGTATTTCGTTTTTTATGTGCAGGTCCCGGAGAACAAAAAGAAACCGGGTCCCAATTCCTTAATTCTACTGTGATTATAGTATATTAATTGGATGTATGGCTGGTTTGAATTCTATTAGCTGTTTAAGTAGCGCATTTTCGGGAGACAATCTTCGATCCTGAAGTTATGCGGTCAGCAACTTAAAGTTTAGTGATTATAGGTTTATAATCAACGAAACACGAAGACAGGAGTTTTCAGGAGTTTCAGGTCCAACCATCCTCCAATTCTGAGCAGTACTAGTACTTCACTATTACGTCGTAAAATCAAAGACGGAATCAAAAGCACGTGAATTCGTTTGATTGGTCTTGTAGTGGTCTCTACTTAATGCCACATTATTACTCTCGTTTGGGAGTGAATACTTGGCATTTCCTTTAGATCAGTTGTCTTCGAAACAGCACACTACATTAAGCTATACTCCAATAAAATATACATTACTTTTATTAGTACTACTCTCTACCTCACCATCTGTAACTCTGCTCAAAATGCACAGATATCTGGCCTACTGTGTGACCTGTACAGTAAGCATGTGTGTCAATACAAAAATTCATAAGTTGCCGTGCCAAGCCATCTTGTTTCTTGGCATGGACGGTAAAAACAATTACCTCCAATTAATGAACATGTTCCAAAAGCTATATAATTCAGCTGAAATGCTTTCCCTTAGATTTCACCTAAAGTAAGCACGTCTATGTCAGTCCAAATGGTATTTGAGATCCTAGCATTAGTATGTTGTACCGTTATTATGCTTTATACTTTAGTGTGTACCTATGTTGTTTTGTACATTTACTTGGTAGACTAAACTTATAATATGTTTCTAATATACTTATAATATGGTGTATTTTTGAGTGCAGTGAGTGCCATATTCCAGTGTTTAATTTGAAGAAATATATGTTCTTTGTCATGTTTATATAGCTCTGTATAATGTAATGTATAGGAGAACTATATTATAGTTACAGGAAAATGTATAGTCATACTCAAGTAAAGTGATATGTATATTAGAATATACCTTCAATGTCTTTCAGTGTATCGCTATTTTATGTTGTACACTTTAATGTGTAATTATATGGGGTATTTATGAGCTTTGTGGTGTATATATATGTAAATTGTATGCTTCTATTGTTTTTTTGTTCCAGTGAATATTTGGATTGAACGTATATTACACTACAAGGTGTATTTTAATGTATATTAAATTGTAGTGTTGTGGGAGTCGAGCAGCAGATAAGTATTAGAGACTGTAGCAAGGTGTATTTATAGAGGGCCGTAAAGTAATTTGGTAGAGTAGTACACTTTTTGAATTTAGAAATCTTCCATTGGAGCAAATGTGTTCCTGTGATAGTGTGTAGTTATCTTAAAGAGCTAGTTAAATTATAGTGTATAGCCACAATTTGAAGCAAAGTCATACTGTAGTGTAAATGTATTATAGCGTATATATTGCAGTACACAGTTATACTATATGTATAGTTATTTAGTGTGCATTTATTACAGTATTTAGATATAGTTCAGTGCATAGCTAATTATGTTTCTTAGACACATTTTGGAAGGTACGCACGATAAGATAAATCATACTGTCTTATCTGATTAAGGCAATTTCTACACATATTAGATTTAAAAGTATACTTGTAAATTCATTATGGTATATTACTATAGTGTGCACTAATATTATGGAGTATATTTATATGGAGTTGGTTATCATATTCAGTATATATTTTAATATATTGTTTGATTATGGTGTATGGTGTCATGTGGAATGATAAGTGTGAAGTGAGTGAATAAATTTTTCTTCATTATAGTGTATAAAACTCTACTTTTCTCAAATTAGACCCCAGAAGTTGAGCTATTATTATTTGGTTTCGGTAACTTTACACTTGCCAACGGACCAAAAATTGATAGTTTTAGATTTCTATTAGGTTAAGGCGCTCCCAAAGGGCATCTGGCAAAAAATCTGTTTATAGGAGTGTACAGGATCAGGAACCTGCATAGTATATAGATTGTGATGTTCTAGAGCAGCAAATCACACTGCACAGTAGAGTAGAGAAGTGTATCTTGGTTTTATATAAGTATTTGGATAGCATCAGATAGTATCATCCTATAAAAAAAAGCTTAGATTCATATGATTGTAGAGTGGTAACGCTCAAGGTTTCCATGCAGTACTACCACACCAAAACCCACTTTAGAACACTTGTCTTGTGCCTAAAAATAAAGTTTTGGGAACTAGACTATTATTATTTCTTGCTTGGCGGGTTTCTCAGGTGTTAAACGTCTACTGGGATTCTTTTCTGGCTCCACAAACTACTCTAGTACTATATTATTTACTGCCACACTACCATGCAGTCTATTATATTCACACTTTGTTTTTGAATTGATCCCAAACTACCACATTTTCACGCCCTACAGAACACTTTACTACACTAAAAGCAATAGTTTGTACACCGGTATAATCAATACCATGTTATATGCAGTATTCTAGCACTGTTCCATTCACTGCTCCCTTCATTGCTCCACACATTGTTCTATACACTACTCTGGTACCCTACTGTTGCCTTTTATGTCTTGTATGTGGGTGTCTACATGCAGTAGGCGAATTGTACAAATGCAACAGAATGGAATAAAGAGTGCTCATATACCAATGGGGTAACCAGTACACAATAGGACAAACTTTTAGTTCCAAATCCCCGGTCTTAAAAGATCACATGACCTTTATTCTAAATTGTCTTGTCATACTGTTTCTGAAATATCCTCTGTACCTATGGCACTGTTTCTATGTTAATATCGAAAACCATAACAAACAATTGATCACGTGACTTCCTCTGCTCTTGGAAAATGTCCACTCACTCAACACCCATGTTCACATGGAGGAGAGTTTGTTCGGGCTTTGGCGTCTTTTTAGAGGGTGTGCATCTCGTTATCGGTCTCCATGTATTTTTCTGAGCTTTATACATTGGTGATTACCGCTGCTCTAGTCTTACACTTAGAGATATGACTCACGTGATGCTGTGCATTCGTCTAGACAGGAATTCTGGGTTGTTCTAGACTTTAAGTGAGCTGTGACTTGATGGACTTTGATAGGCTTGATATTCGAAATTTTACTGTGGTGTTTACGGTCTGGATTTTTCGGTCACCTCAAAAGCTTTAGGTTGTTAATCTCACTTCCCACACCCCCCCAGCGCAGCATCGCCGTGCGCGCAACCTCTGAATTCACTGGGCCTCGCCATTTATCTCTCAAAGCAAGGAGGAAAGTTGGATCAGCACGAAATGCCGAAACCTATAAAAGCCTTTTCTTTATTTATTCTATTTTAAACTAGACACTGACACGGGGCTAAACACAGGACACGATACTGACATAGGGTTGAACACAGGACACGACGTTTACCCAGTGTTTAACACAGGACACGACGTTTACCCAGTGTTTAACACAGGACACGACGTTTACCCAGTGTTTAACGAAAGACACTAGAGGTAATTTGATTCTCAAACTACAGAGATTCAGGAACTTTGAGATTTTGATCAGTCAATTCGAAGGCCAGCCCTTTTTTGTATTGGTGTACTACTGATGACGGGTTCATGCGAAGTATAACGCACGTATCGTAATTCTAATCCTACATGTAGCACAGTCTTGGAAGTACTCTTCTTTGAATTTAGCATCACTACTCAAAGTTTTGGTGCCAGGAAATTTCACCAACACCGAAGTCCAACGATAAACAATGTGATGTGCCTCGAGCTGAAACTCGGTTTCTCCGACTGAGGCCTGCATAGAACCGGCATGTTTTTTCGTTCGAGGGACCTGTAGAATGGTCTCGGCCAGATGGCATCCCAGTACACCGCGTCTTGCCAGCACAAATTCCGCCTACCAAATGGCTCCCATACAAAAAGTGCACAGTTTTTTTGACCAGCTAGTTACATCAGACCGCATCTTTCCAGAATTGCTTTTTATGCTCAAGTCGAGGGTGTTGGTGCTGCAGATAAACATTCCATTACGCATGTTTTTCGGATCCAACGTTCGGGCCTGTATGCGCCGTGCATCGTGCGCCTTCGCTCACCGTCAACCCGTCGTCAATTCCAGTCTGTGCCCCAATCGATTCCAAAGAGGCTACATTTCCCCTCAATTGAGTTTACTAGTCAATTCTCAATACTTTAAACACTTAATTTGTATTTCTATTCACTACTTCTTCTCATCCTTCTTCTCATCCTTCTTCTCATCCTTGGAATCATTCTCCTGGTCCTTCTGGTAACCCTTGTAGGCAGCAGTGGCCTTGTCCTGGAAGGAACCCTCAGTGGAGTTGTAGGTCTTGTAGGCATCTTGGGCATCGGCGCCAAGTTCCTTGTAGTCAACCTTTCCGTCTTTGCCTGCGAGGGCGTCTTGTCCTTTCTTCAATAAACCGTTGAAATCCATTTTGTGGTGAGTAAAGAAATAGGGAGCGGCGTGGAATTTATACCTGGGAACGCGATTGGCGGCGCGAATGCACCGGACTATATGCACACCCGGGATTTGCACCTGCATGGTTTCTTCGACACGTCAACCTGACGTCATGCGCACGTGAACTTCTCTCTCGGCTCTGGAGCAATAGCCGAACATTAGAAATTTTGTGAGCGTTAATCTTTCCTTAGAGTCGACTCGAGTCGATAATTCGGATATGAATAGATAAATAAATTAGATGTCCTGAATTATGCAGGACTGTTTGTGCGCCTCAATGTAAGAGTCACTTCCTCAGTATTCTGGTGATATCTCGTAACGGTTCGGGCATTTGTAGACACGATATTTATGTTCTTAGTAACCTTGGTTGGATGCCGACGGCAAAACTGGGGACTATGTGAGTGTGATAAAAATTACCAAGGCTATTGCAGTGTAGTTATTTAGTAATGTTTAAGCAGAATTATAGTCAAGTGGGTAATTGCAATAATTAGAATCATTAGTATAGTTGGTGGGCCATTGTAAAATACAATTCAAAGTTAGAAGTGGTTGTACTATTAAATTAGGATATACATCATATGGGGCTCCACGCTACTAGAGTATGGAGTATAGATAATTGGAGTATAGAGTATCAAGTGAGTACTGGGGAGAATGTAAAGAAGGTAAATTAAATCGTGGAGAAGTATAAAGTAGCTTACACTACACACAATCGAGTGAAGCATAGCCAGTAGAGCTTTGAGTGAAAAATAGGGACCACTTGTCCAATGTCTATTTGTACAATGTCTATTTGTCTATTTACACGAATATTTGTCTAGTGTGTCTTCTCGAATGCAGTCAAAGTATCTTGTACTCTTATTTCCTGTCTGAATTGTTTTGCATTTGAAAAACGTGACCATATAGCGTATTGAGTGCAGTAGTACTAGAGTCTAGACCCGGGCTAAAGAAGCTGGTTGTGTATATTATTCAACACTAACTCACAAGGAGGTACGCGTTTTGAACCACGCGTAGCGTGGTTCCACCAAACCATAAACCATTAATTTCAAAAAAAAACAAAATGCTGCCTTTCTCGAGTCCCAGTATGTAAATACACCATTGTAAAGATTAGAATTGTAGGATGAACAAGATTCTAGTGCCACAAGACTTCTTCTGACCTCTGTTTGTCTATATGCAATCCCACCTTAAAATCCTAATAAATAGGTACAATTTTCATTACTTGAAATTTCACATCTCATTATCAGATGGAAACGATGTTCTTTGTCCTTGTCTTTTATACAAAATAGTAAAACAATTTTTTTTTCTTGCCCAATTTTATATGAGGCTAATGAAGAAATAGTTCGGTTCCAACGTTTAATAACCAAAATGGACATACGAAGAACCTAGTCTAACTCCAGATTACAAATTGTTTGATTCATAAATTTTTATAAGTAATCTTGTCACACAGAATGGGAAAATACTGGTTATCATTTTGTAAGCCCACTACATACCTGGCATGTGATAGATATCACTACCTAAAGAAAATATTTATAGGACTCATTAATTACCTATTCAATCTACTCTGTACAGCCCTCATACAAACTTCATTGCTTTAATCGTATTTAAAGCTTCAACTTCTCCAAGATGGCGATGGTGGTCTCATAACCCTCGATCTCGGCCTTGAAGTTCTCGGCACGCTTGCGAGCAGCCTCCACGGCCTCGGCCTTGGTCTTGTCGGTGAACTTGCTCATGGACTCACTCAACTTCTTGTTCAAGTCCTGCACATTGCCCAACTTCTTGTTGACCTTGGTGATTTCCAAGTCGATGTCGATCTTACCCTTGACCATCACGTGCACGTTGGTGTTGGCACTAACTCCATTCAATGCACATCCGCTTGGAACTGCTTGGTTTTCTTCCAAAACCTCGATATTGTCCACACCTTTGATAAGCGATACAATCGACTCCTTCTGGTCGCGGCAGATTTCTCTGATCTCGGCATCGCTGGTCTCCACGTACACCTGGCCCTGCTTTAAAATGTTGTATTGTGACAACAAAGAACGAGCACCCTTGGTGATGTTCAACACCAATTCGTATGCCTCCAAAGACTTAGGATCTTCAAAGTCTTGAGCAAACTCGGGGAATGGTGCCACCGTAATAGAAGGAATATTCTCTCCGGCTCTTCTGGGCAATCTTTGCCACATCTCTTCTGAAACAAATGGCATAAATGGGTGGATCATTCTCAATGCTGCATCGATACATGTGTAAAGCGTATCCTGGGCTGATTTCTTCTGCTCTGGGGTTCCCTCCTGGATCAAGGCCTTGGAGTTCTCGATGTACACGTCACAAATGTCGTACCAGAAGTTGTATACGGCAGATGTGGCCTCAGAGAACTCTCTCTTGTCCAAATGGTCGCCCACGCTCTTGGAGGCTTCCAGCAACTTGTGCAAGATCCATTTCTCGACCAAACTCTCGTGGCCAGACTTAGCCGAGGTTTGTGGAGGAACGTAATCAGCACCCAAACGGCCCAAAACGAACTTCGTGGCCTGGTAGATCTTGTTGCAGAACTTTCTGTAACCCTCCACTCTCAAAATATCGAGATTGATGTCTCTTCCTCCGGTGGTGTATGCACACAAGGCGAATCTGAGCGCATCAGTTCCACACTCGGGAATTCCATCTGGGTAGGACTGTTTCTGACCAGCAGCGGCCTTCTCCATCTCCTTGGGGTCCAAGTTACCCACCTTCAACTTGTCGTGCAAGGCTTCCAAGGAAATACCGGAGATCACGTCCAATGGGTCGATCACGTTACCCAAGGACTTGGACATTTTACGTCCCTGTGCGTCCCTGACCAACGAGTGACAGAACACTTCCTTGAAAGGTACTTTCCCGGTCAATTTCACCGTCATAAGAATCATTCTGGACACCCAGAAGAACAAGATATCCCAGCCGGTCTCCAACATGGACACAGGAGCAAAAAGCTTCAAGTCGTTGGTGGTGTTAGGCCATCCCAAAGTGGAAATAGCCCATAAACCAGAGGAGAACCACGTGTCCAATACATCCTCATCCTGTTCCAAGGTGAACTTGACACCAGCGAACTTGGCCGTGGCCTTCTCCAAGGCCTCTTCGTAGCTTCTTCCGGCCACCCAGTAGTTATTGTCCAACCTGTCGTTTTCCTGGCCTTCGACAGCAACGAAGTACACTGGAACACGGTGGCCCCACCACAATTGTCTAGAAATACACCAGTCCTGGATGTTTTCCATCCAGTGGAAGTACTCCTTCTCGGAGGTCTTTGGAGAAATGGTGATCTCTCCGTTTTTGACCACCTTCATAGCGTCCTTGGCCATTTCTGCTTGGCTAACCCACCATTGAGGCTTCAACAAAGGCTCAATGACGTCACCGGATCTTGAGCACAATGGGATGGTCATCTCGTTATCCTTTTGGTCCACGAACAAACCCAATTCCTTCAATTTTGAAATAACCTTCGATCTGGCATCAAAACGCTTGATTCCCTCCCATTCTGGCCCACAGTTTTCGTTCAAAAGACCATCATCAGTCAAGATGTTGATGAACTCCAAGTTGTGTCTTTTTCCGGTGTTGTAATCGTTTTGGTCGTGTGCAGGAGTGATTTTAACTGCACCAGTACCAAACTCCATGTCCACAGCCTCAGAGTCGGTCACAATAGGAATTTTGCGATCCAAAAAGGGGTGCTTGACAAACTTGCCATGCAAGTGCTTGTAACGAGGGTCCTCGGGGTGCACAGCCACACCAGTATCACCAAATAAGGTTTCAGGTCTAGTGGTGGCCACGGTGATCTTCTCATCAGATCCGTCCACTTGGTATGAGTAAGACGTCAACACACCAAACTCGATTTTGTCGTCGTAGTCTGGAACAGACAAAAGGGTCTTTCCAGGAATGTCTTTATTGTCAACCTCTAAGTTGGAAATAGCAGTGTTCAACTTGGTGGACCAGTTGATCAAACGGGAAGCACGGTAGATCGTACCATCCTCATGTAATCTGACAAAGGCCTCAGTGACAGCTGCAGATAAGTCAGGGTTCAAAGTGAAAGCCTCTCTGGACCAATCGAATGAAGCACCCAAACGCTTGACCTGGTTCTTGATACGTGCGTGGTATTCCTCTTTCCATTCCCAAACTTTCTCCACGAACTTTTCTCTACCGTAATCGTGTCTAGTCTTTTGTTCTGTCTTCCAAACTTGTTTCTCCACCACAGACTGGGTGGAAATACCAGCATGGTCAAACCCAGGCAAGTACAACGTGGTTTTGCCCTTCATACGGTTGTAGCGGATCAAAGAGTCCTGGATAGCAAACGTCAATGCGTGTCCAATATGCAAGGCACCAGTGACGTTGGGAGGAGGGGCGGTAATGGTGAAAACACCATTGGAATTGAGTTTACCATCCTCCAATTTGGGCTCAAAAAATTTCTGTTGCTCCCACCAGGCGTACCACGAACTTTCGACGTTCTTGGGGTTGTATGCCTTAAATGCAGGATCGTCCAAAGAAGCCAAAACCTTTTTCTGGCCTGGCGCCGTAGTATCGGTCCATTCAGGAACAGGCTCCACGACTTTCTTCTCCTTCTTTGGTTTTTTCTCCGTGGTCTTTTTGCTGGAGTCTTCCTCCTGTTTCTTCTTCTTGGCCAAGAACTTGGCCATTTTCTCAGCCTTTTTCTTCTCTTTTTCGAGCTCCTTGGCACTCTTGACCTTTTCGCCTCCTTCGGCAGGTGCAGGTGCTGCTACCACTTCTTTTTCAGACATAGTAAGAAATCGGTGTGGGGTTCGGGGGACTGCAAGAAAGAGTTTTTTAAAGACCATGCAGTCAAGTGGAGTGAGAAGTTTTTTTTGACCCGCGCTCGTTCCTGCACACAAGCCAATTACTCATTGGAAAGACCCTACACCATAAGTACTTAGTTGGAGATAATAATCATGTAATTCCTATTATACACAACCGAGGGTAATTTTTAGTTGCTTCAATCCTCAGACGAATGATCTTTCAGGTAAAAAAAAATTTCTAAACAAATTCTTAAGGAATGAGCAAAAAATGCGCATAGATTGTACCTTATCAGATATTTAAGGTGCTGGTCGCAAATGAAAAAGAGTAATTCAATACTTAGTGAAAGCGAAAGCGATAATAGGAAGAAGGTGGTTTTCTGAAGAATTAAGGACAATTTTGAGTTAAATTGGGCGTATGGAAGATTTGAACAAAAGTCGGTTTTGCATGCAGGCAATGTGCAAGAACAAGGTCTTTTCATATCATCAATTAAGACTTCAGGTTCCGGTTTTGTACGGAGAATAACCCACTACTGAGCCGAATTAATGGTGAGTAAAATTTTCACTAAATTTCTTGCATTGATTGTTGATTTATGGTAGAATCAAGTACTCAGGATCAGGTAAGTGAGTCAAATTACTTGGGACAGGAATTACCAAATCGAGGAGAATCATGTTTTTCGCTACTAGGTGAATCGAACCAAAGTGTGTGGGGTTTACAAAGTGGTGGATTCATTGGGTCATACATACCGTAGACCAGATTGCAAATCCTGTATATAAGAACCTCATTGATAACAAGCACCAGAAATCTAACAAATTCGGGTATATAGTTCTACTATATGGTATCTACTAATATAGAGAAACAGGAATATGCTTCAGGTTTAGTAGTGGCGTCGGTAAATTCATCAGGAATAAGCACAAAAGAGTAAACTCTTTGATTGGGATTCCAGACTGTACCGTTCAGCTATAGAATATGTCAAGTGGCTTAAAAAATTAAAGGCTTTTAAAGTAATTATTGTTAATATGTTGGACTGAGGCCGTTGCATAACACCTCAATCCTACCTAATAATTCACTTTCGCGATAATCGAGACATCATTCCTACTATATGCAGTATTTAGTCATTAACTCTTCATTCCACGTTCACCAGCTTTTTTATTGAAGCTTGTAGATGTCATCTTCACTATTCTAACCAATTGTATTTTTGTTATCAAAAATAGTCTCCGGTATTCCTAAGTCTTGTTTCTTAACGGACTTCGAGACGCTTGTCACTACACTTTTCAGACCTAAGACTATTGGCCCAAGTATTAATATCCCATCGACGTATTATGCAATTATAAGTCGGTTTCCTCCAGGACTCTTTGTGAACACATTGTTTTAATATTCATTTCTTGAATCCAAATTTCTCAGCAACTTAGTGAATGACTTTATGCTTCACACGAGGGACCTACTTTTCTTCCTGTAACGACATTTTTGGTCTGAGGGCTAAACGCTCGCTTCTTTGCACGTACCCTTCCGGGTGCTGCTTATAAATCATCTCCTCAGAACTTGCGTTCAAAGAAGGGGTCGTGACATATATCTGTCTCTGTATTAAATCCATTGTCATGACAATTCCAAATCTGCGGAGTCAATTTCTCACAAGAAAGCAGAAACAGTCCCTTTTCATTTTTCGTCTTCTAGCAACCACAACTCTGTGATTCTTTCTCACTATTGTAAAAATAACAGTCTTTTTATTATCTGGTCATTCAGCAAATTCTAGGCGAATTAGTACATAGTGAATATCGGATCTTTCAAATGACCATTCCGTATGTGACAGTGTGTACATTCAACTTGACAAAATCCTGAAATAAGTCTCAAGGACGATTGATGGCTGGCTCATATCCATCAATCACGTATGCATCAGTAGACGGAAATGGAGAAATGACAGAAGTAGACAGAAATTAAGAGATGATCGACATAGCAGCAGGCAAATAGACAGTTACAATGGCAGATATACATGTAATTGGTGCATATATATCTATACCGTACACAAGTAAGCACATACGAATAGCCCAGAACGTAGACTTTTCCAAGAAATCACCAAAAACAAAGCGACAGGAAAGGAGACTTGGCAGTAGCATAGATATACAAACCAAAGCCAAATCAGAAGTCTGCATGCAAAAATTCAGCAGTATCCTCCAGCAGTATTTATTCGATTTTACAAAAAAAAAATGTGGTGAAGTGGAGTTGTAGTATATAGGAGTGCATACAGCTACGGTGTATACGTAGCAGACACGACGATTAGGTTACTGCTTTGACTATTCACTACCAAGCATTTTTGCATATAATGAACCAATTAAAATATTACAACTAGATAAATATACTTAATTTCATTAGTTCAATCAAAAATCTAGATACCTTAGTGTAAAGTCGCGTACTGCATATATGCCTCCCAATCATCTCATCTACCACAGCTTTACTCAAGTATAAAAAGATTTTCTTTTGATTTAACTATATGATATTTATGGAGGTCAATGAGCTCTAGATTTCTACGTCAAGATGAAAATTACCATATCTCAGCAATAGTCCAGAAGTGCCCCACGGACCATAACTAACTAACAGCTACAACCATTAACTATAAGAGAGCCTGGTCTAACACTTCAGGTCGTGTTTGCATTTTTCCTGACTTTTTCAGAACTATATTTCTGCGTCTTTCTCTGGCTCTAGGTATTTGCGGAGTGGTCCATCAAGTGCTAAAGTCTAATGGAGTAGAGGAATATCTTATATGCAGTGCCACAATTATCCACTCTTCTTAGTATGGGAAGTTGGATTTCAGTGTAGTGCAGTAACTGATCAAAACTGGGCTAAATGGCTGTTCACGTTAGATATCAGTAAAAAAGTGGTTCAATATACCACCAGTTCTGTTCCATGAGTCCAGGGTCCTGCTTCTTTCAATACGTCTCATTAATCATTACAGAGTTTTTCAGTGGAGTTGACTTTTAGCTTTAAACTGTGCCAGAGAATTTCAATGGTCGTCTCAAGCATGCTAGACCTTCTGTTACTATATACACGGCTTGTAGTCAAGCACTGAATAGCTAGCTAGAATTGTCTACATACTTTGGTCTAAACTGATGTCTACTGTGTTCAATAGCGTCCATTGTTGACTGGTGTGAATGCATGGTTATATAAATATGACTCTTCGGTTTCTTTCGGTCTGGCTGTCTCTATGGTACCAAATGACCATAGCAATTTCCCATCTACTGACAAAATCATTGTCCATAAGGTTTCGGATGGCTTCGGAATGACGTAATGCTCATGGACTGTGCAGTGATAGGTGGATGCAGAATGGATTGTGTTTATACCATGACCCTGGGACGCATTGTTTATGCTTACCAACAGCAAATATATTTTTTTTTTGGTAGAAGGCTGACTCCAATAGAAGAGCCAAGGTCTCTGCACGCTTTGGTGAATATGTTCAATCCCTGCCCAGTACCAGCCGTCCCAAACTTATTCTTGTAACATGGTATTAAATAGTTTCTTCTTGCGTGGTGATGGGCCTTTCCTGGATTCAAACAGTATGGAAAAACTTGAGTAGCATATTCACTCTGGTGGTTCACTAGGGGATTGTTGGTATTTGCCTCGTCCACACTCCACAGTCTAGTAAACTTATATCTCGTGTAGCATAGTGTTTTGATAAAGTGGGGCGTATTTATGAGCCCTGAGTTCAGTACGAAAGTACCTATGTTGTCTATTAGTTTCTATAGTGTCGAGTAGTATTTCTGCTCAGCTCGTTGTTGGTCTGCTTCGAAGACGAGCGTAATGCGCAAAAGCACCGCCGAGAATTGTCGCTTGGTTTAGGATGTATTTTGCTGGTAAAAAAGCCCTTCTATCTTTAAACTAACGACTGACTTATATAAATATATCTGTATTAATAAAAAACTTTCAAAAGCTATGTTTGTGCCATGTTAATGTTTTGCTCTTCATCCGTTTCTTTCGTAAACGAATTTATCATGTATGATTCAAGGTTTACTGTTCTAAACTCGAAACCGTTTTGCAAAACCTTAAACAAAACGTTCTTGGGCTACAGCTAGCCATAGGGAACTTGAGCAGAAAATATTGGTGTGGTGAAACACTTGTTCAAGATTGAGACTTTGCTCATAAGGTCAAGCAGATTTGGAGAGTTCAAAAGTATATCATTGTGATTAGTGAGCCCGCAGAACATTTCTGCAATCTCCCTTGCAGAATCGATTGTCAAAGCTTCTTTTCCAAATTCTGTCTTAGGAAGATCTTTTAGTATTTGTTGGGCTTTGCTCGCACAAGAAACAGAGCTGCTTAAGTCCATACGTGGATATTCGTAGCTGATGTAAATGAGCTCTAGTAACACTTTTTTCCGGATAACTTAATATTTGATACCCGCTCGTATGACAATTTACATGGGGCAGCTTCTTCAGCAATTGTGTTTGATTCTCATCTTAAATGGTGCGGCATTGCCATTAGTATCGGCCAGTTGATATACACAAGTCAATTTTTATGATTTTTTTCGAGCAATATGATCATGGAGGTTTTTCCTTAGTGATTTTCATAAAGAGAAAAAGATTCCAGGCTTTCGTACCGAGTTGTTCTTTGGAAGGTCTCGGGAGCGTTCACTGGGAGCGCATATTGGGAGCGCATATTGGGAGCGTATGTTGGGAGCGCATGTTGGGAGCGCATATTAGGAAAGCATGCGTAGCCAGGCTCACGCTGCCTGCGACGTGTTGTCGGAGAGGCGCTGCTCTCGTCCCCCACTTTTTTATTTTATTTTATTTGGTCTCCCCCTCCTCTTAGTCTTTCGAGGCGGAGCTCTCATGCACGCAGGCCTGCATCAACTCTCCTACACCCGATGGCATGAAAACTACCAAACAATCTGCATGCTGCACACTATCAGGCTGAGCTGTTTTGTACAAGGCTATCCAAGTCTAGATTAAATGAATGATTGTTGTATTAAGGCCCGCTAAATTAAGGTTGACTAAATAGCGATCTTCTAAATTACACTCTAAATTGTGCTCTTCTAAATCAACCTCTGCATATGTAAATTCTACAAAATCAACCTCTGCAAAATTAACATTTACAAATTCAACTTCACTGATTAAACCTCTATTAATTTGTAGGTTGTAGTTAATCGGAAAGTGTGCTGAATGCAGAGCTCTAGACTCTACTGGATCATTGGTTCTCGTGGAAAACTGACGTTTGAACGCCCTGAACAAAGTAAATCCTTCACCATTGTAATTGAGCAAAAGATATGGCAGCATAGCTAAATAGGAAGCTTAAGAAACATGGAGTCTGGGAATAAAGTTTAGTGGATAGGATAAAAATTCTCATGGAAATAGCTCTCATCTGGTATGGTTATGGGTTTGGCTTCTAACTATGGAGTTGGCTCTGATTATCAAATTGGGTTCTGATAGTCAAACAGTGTGGATCTTCAATGTCAAACGCCCTTTTTAGCTCTCAAATTCACATTATTAAGACGAATGTTCCTCAAAAACTATTATAAGCAATAGAAGTGAAATGCCACTATACATTGTGTCCAGACGCCTTTCCTTGCTTGGGCAGGAGTCATCAATATGTAGGACATGCTAGGCCAACAACGGGACATCCATTATGCGAAGCTTTTGCCATAGCCTTGTTGTTACAGCTGTAGCCTGCACGCTGCAGCGCAAACGGGCTAGGCTTTAATAAGACCAACTGAATATCAAGAGGTTGGAAATTTAATTTACGAGAGAATTGAGTTTATGGTGAAAGTTTAAGCTCGGCAAAATTAGTATACTTGTTAAAAATTCAAGCTTAAGTTCAGTGTAGACTGCACTATAAATAGTTAAATATCTTTATATGTTTACGAGTAGTTGAGTATTTACATAGGGAAGTAGATACACATTTATTTAGCTAAGTGGTAAGTGGTGAGTTGTATATAGAGGTCGATGTGACCTGTACGGTTTTTTCTTGTATAAAATGAAGGTAATCTGGTGTGGTAAGGTTAGGCCTTGAGTGGAGAAGGGGTGTTATTCTGCATACACACAGACGGGGCTCAAAAGTTTGTTCCGTGTTGCATACGTCTTGCATGGCTGCACTATGCACAATGCAAATCCGGGTTTCTGGTTGGCTGAGGCGGGGAAACTTGCATGATCTTGATGAGCCAACCTCCTCCTTGCACGAGAGGCGGCCTCCATTTATGTGGCTTAAAATAAAATGAGCTGCATCAATTCTAAAATTAGTCACCAAAATCAAACGCAACACGGCGAGGTTAGCCGCTCACCAGCATTAGAGTAATCTGAATATTGTAGATTTACAGGTGTACTGATCTGTTTTAGTTTACGAGCACAATTGCTTTACTGGATGCAAGTGTGAATTTTATACCCTGAACAACCAGAAAGCGGCTCGAATGGCATCTTATCGGTGATGACCCAATCACTAGAGTTTTGTTTGTAGACGCCAGTTTACGAGCCCAAAAGTAGATATGTTATCGGTACTGCACAAACACTGGGGCTGTGCTCGGAAGCCGACCCGACGTGCCTGTTGCGTCAGGGCTGCAAACAGATCTGTGATGATACGAGCAGCCGTTCGAGTGAGATGGGAGGTTATTGGGGGCGCAGCTGGGGAAAATAGAAAAGCAACGCGCATAATTAAAGGCAAAAAAAAATAAAATCAGCTAAGGGTGTAAACCCTAATTAAGCAATTGTAACCACAAACAAACTTCGACGTGGATTGAGTTTCGACAGATATTAAGAAAAA
The DNA here is from genome assembly GCA_002370815.1 of Metschnikowia hamakuensis. Lineage (NCBI taxonomy): Eukaryota > Fungi > Ascomycota > Pichiomycetes > Serinales > Metschnikowiaceae > Metschnikowia > Metschnikowia hamakuensis. The sequence goes on along the minus strand of NKZZ01001868.1, from coordinate 43,641 downwards.
GCAAGGAACACTTGTAGCCATTGAAGCCTTTGCAACCATCACACCTCTCGGAATCCACGTGACATGATTTGAAACAAATTTGAAAGTCTTGGAAACAAATAAATCCTAAAACATGTCTCGAATTGCGCGTCATTACTGCGCTCACTAAACCTGCAGGGACTGGACTGTACACTGGGGTTGCATGCCGAACTAGGAGGCTGAGCGCGACACTATTTCTAAGATTATCTACTACTTAAACCTCTATTGTTCCCATTGTTCGGACTTGAATTCACAGATCTGACTATCTGCAGTCACTCTGAACATCTTTTGCAACATTATCAAGTATGTGAGGATATTATTTTACATTAGCTGGGAAAAGTTGATGGAAACGGGTGAAGTGTTTGAGAGATGGAAGAAATCAAGATTGGAACTACATGCAGCGCCGTTGGACATGCTCAAGCATTTCAACGTTTTTGAGCAGTCGAACTCAGTCTACAGCATCATAATGTGTTCTGAACTTTTTTGAAACATGTCATCACTTTAATTTGATGTTATGCACTCGTGAAACACTTTTCAACTAGTTTTTTCAAACTCAGCAAAATACTAACAGCAGTTCTTCAAATCCAATCCTGCCTCAACGAGCAACTCAAGCACCGTTACTGAAACAAGCATTTGAAATTCTTTTTTCATTATGAGTATGGCCATGTCTATTGGGAGCTGGACCCCCACGTCAGGCTACCCTACCACGACTCCCACTGCGCTCAAATCCGTGGCCTCTACCGCTGCACCAGCTTTGCTTTCCTCAATCAGCGCTGCATATGAACAAATATCAACAGCCACAGATATAAGAGGTTTGATTGATCCATCGCAGGCCATCCGTGGAGCTCAAGCATCGTTAGAAATCATCAGTGCTCAAAAAGTATTAGCTACAGCCACAGCCTCTTCAGTTCAAGCACAGGCCACCCAGTCCATCGTACAGGCCATGTACAATTTAAAGCTTTTGGCCAAAGAAGAAAATTTATATGGGTTTACGCTCAGTCGACCCGCCAATCTCATTTACTTGGTGGTTTTCGCCATAATCTTTTTTTTCCACATTGGCTTGCTTTACCGGTCCCGCTACCACTGGTTTAACGTCACGTTTATCTGTGGTTATGGGCTTGAGTTCATCGGATTTTTAGGGCGTGTTTTGTCATTCTCTGACAATACTAAAATAAGCTACTTCATCATGCAGTACACCTCTTTGACGCTTTCGCCAGCCTTCATCATGGGTGGAATTTATTTCATCTTCGCGCAGATTGTCACGGTATACGGCCGCGAATACTCGGTGTTGAAGCCCATGTGGTACTCATACTTTTTCCTTGCTTCCGATATTGGGTCTTTGTTGGTCCAAGGTGCCGGAGGTGCAATTTCTTCCATGGCCAGTCTGAATCACCTGGACCCTGCTCCAGGTCAGTGGGTCATGTTTGGTGGTATTCTCTTCCAGGTTGTAGCAATGACTATCTTCCTTTTGTTTTGGTTTGAATTCACCATCCGCCTCTACTTCAAACATGCCAAGGATGCGCTTGGAGACTCTCCTTACAAGAAGAAATCGTTCTCCAACTACTTCAAAATGATGCTTAATTTTAAGTCGGCTCAGGAGTATAGGGAGCAGAACTTGGAAATGTTCTACGAACCCCGCTATGGGTCTATCCGTGAACGACCTTTGGTCAAGTGGTATCCGCTCGTAATGACTGTTTCCGTGGTTTTAGTATACATCCGGTGTGTGTACAGAGTGGTGGAGTTAAAGGAGGGCTTCGGTGGTTACTTGATGGTGAACGAGGTGTTCCTCTTGGTGTTGGATGCCGCCTTGATTGCCATTGTGGGCCTTGTGTTCATGCCGTTCCACCCAATGTTTGTTTTCGGCAAAAACAACGTGTTGAAGTTGGCCAATGTGAAAAATTCGGTGCCACTGGCCACCGAAGATCCTGAGAAGGAAAGCTTCTATGGGTAATCAGATCGGTTCAATGTTTAAGATTCAGTGAAGAGAAGAGAAAAGATATCAGAGATCATTGAAATGTGGTTCTGTAAAACCTGGCTGACTCTTGAACTCTGACTTTTCATTTTATTAACCGATTCTGTTGGTCTTTTTTAGTTTTGACAAAATGCCTTTCTATGACGGAACAACTTTTACCTGGTTAAAATCTTGTTCTGCTTAATGAGCTTTAGCGTAATATGTCGAATACAATAATTTTTTTAGCATCTATTATCGCTGTAGCAAGTTAGGCAAACTCTCCATCCAAGTATACTTGGGTACTCAAGCAAGCGGTAAAATCACATGAGTTGTCTATAAAGGAATATGCAGATGGTGTTGTGTGCAGGAAAACGTTTAAATCGAAAAATGAATTCAATTCCTAAGTCAAGTTTTACCTAAAAAAGTACATTTTATTCAAAACATATTGGTCCCATCACATGTATCTCTTGAAAAAATTGATTCAGTAAAGGCGCCTGCATATAACAATGCCATTTTATTTCAAGACCCATCATTTGCAGAATTCGTAGGTACAAGCTCAAGAGCGGTATATAACCGAAGCAAAGGAGTATATATTGTGCAGATCAGGAAAAGACGCTGTTCAAGGATGAAAAAAAATATAGCTTGTCCTGTATACAGTAGGGCAACAGTTCTATAAGTCAAATCTAAACCCAAAAGAAGCTCCACCTTCCGTATACTAACTGCACTATCTTATCCTATTATTTTATACTATACTATTGACTAGATCACGTGGAAGCATATTTTACAAAGAAAACTACGGCCAATTGTTACATAGCATGATAAATATTGTAGTTTTATTGCCTAAAGGGATTCTAGAACCCAATTTTTCTCTATAAATAACGTGAAAAACTTAGATATTATGGCTTAAGTTACGATCGGTAGTTCTAATATACATTAAACCTGAATGTGTAGGACACTTTGATTGGCCACTCATCTACTTCACAATATTATTGGATGTGGTAATGTCTACTGAAATTAGTATCCGAGTTTTCATAGCCACTTAACGTTAAAAACTTCGAGTTTTCTCGGGGTTGAAATCAAATACCCCCGTTTTGAAGCTCTGTCCTTAAATCTTCGATAATGTTTCTTGGACTACCGTTTTTTCAATGGCTCTAGTGTATACTTTCAATACATTCCCCGTGAAAATGAGGAGAAGATCGTTTCTCCGAGAAAAGTAAAGGATTGCTTTTGTCCAACGAGGCTAAACCTCTTTATGGTATCATCTTGGTGGAATAATTATTTATGGAATAATAAAAGCGATCCAATTTTGTATAAATCGGTATTTCAGTCGTAAGTTTCACCGATTGAGGAGTTTCAAGGGTCATTCAGGAGACACCATTGGTCATAAAATGGTCAGAAATGGTTCGAAACTGTCAGGAAATGGGCACAAATTAAAATGCAAGTTGGATGAAATCCAAGCTTAAAACTTTATCTTATTACCTTATTCATGTAATTTTCTGAATGATGTTTTTCTAAATAACTCTCTACAAATTTGTCCAGCCATTTTCCTCAGCACAGCCCTCTATCTAGCCGCAGCTCATGTAATCAGTCCGGCATACCCGTATAAAAATATTTGTTTGAATCTCTTCAAACGTCCTTTTTTATTTTCTTCTAGATATCTTACTCCATCCTTCGACCATTGTCATAGCTTTCAACTACTGCTTCGTGTATGAGTTGAAATATACCAAAGTGGCCATTTTGACTATTTGGTCTATTTCCTCTATCTGCATAAGGCTATTTTATATACTGAATTGAAATCAGTATGAATTCGGGGCATAGATCAAAAATGAGTTACGAGCACTGTTAAAATGCGGGTGTGTGTTAACATTATGAGCACTGATGAGACTCAAAACTGCATAAATCTAAAAATAAGGTTACTTGCATATGCAATGATAGTGCGCACTTGCAGAGGTTATGAGCACCTGCACTGTAATGGTTATGAGCACTGCATTCCCATACAAAAAGTCCATTTCTTCAACAGACAAACTGCAGACAGTCCGGATAGCAGAAACATCTTCAATTCAGTGAAACAGTGACACTCACCACCAATAGCGCACAGCAAGCCACCTTATCATAATCACCATACCCGACAGCTGCTTGGAAAACATTGAAGTAAATATGGGAAGGATCCCTTGAAGATTTTATTGCAGTGAACTTGCACTTCTGAACTTTTAAATAAACAAAATAGGGAAAACAGTTTCCGACAAGTATTTGCTTTGGACTTGACTTCTTCCCACTTGAAAAAGGCACACCGTCAGATCTTCAGTGGACAATATGCGTGTTTTGTTGCAGCATCACCCAAAAATAAGGTGTTGGATCTGGTTTTTCGGCAGTCAATATCTTTGTAATCAGCGCATCCAACCACCCAGTCGTGATATTGTGATCTTCAAAGTTTGGGGTCTTTAACAACTCGATAGAATAGTCGACGCTTATTCTGAAGTCCCCACCAATAGATGATTCCTTCGATGCAACAACCATATGCTTTCTGGGAACAATTGACTTATTCGTTTCCCACCTTTCGCTTCTTCATTGAGCCCCAATCCGAGGGTTCCTCCGCCAGACGCTTTTCTGCAGGAGCCAAAACAATTGTATCTCCAAGAGAATCCAAAGTTTCTCTTTCTTTTTGCAGCTGCAACCGGCTGATCATGGCCTTGGACATCCGTGCATCTGTGTTCCGGTTCACCTGTACACTGTCCAGTTGTCTGCTCATACCTAGACCAACCTCTTCACCGTATCCGTCCACGACATTGTCTTCTTCCTTTCCGAACTGCACCTTGTTTTGCGCCTTTCGGAGTTCCGACATCTGAAACCGTTCTCTGACTTTCCGGAATCGGCGACCGGATCGTTTCTTGGATTTTTGCTCCTTAGGGACGGGAAGTGCTTTCGTTTTAACCCGATCCGGCGGAGTAAGTAGACGGTCGATTTGGTCCTGCACTTGTTGCTGGTACTTCTGGCCCATGCTGCCGTCTGTGCAGGACCGTGCCAAGTCCATGCGTGCTGCTAACACAGTCTTTGCAGAAAGCACCCGCTGTGCCAGTCGGAGAATTTCGGGAGGAAGGCCCTGGAGAATAGGAGAGTGAAAGAGGTACCCGGTGTTTTTACCGGAACTGCCCGAGTGCTGGATCAGGAGTTCCCGAGCCCCTAGAGACGGGAGGTTACATGCAGGAGTCAGGGCCAAGGACGCCAAAGAACCCGAGCTCATGAGCAACTGTGACGATGTGATTGGTCCCACCAAAGCCGTGACGTTGGGTGCCAACGATGCCAATTTGCCGGCAATATAATGACCGATTTCTCGGAGAAAGCCGTGGAGTTCCATGCATGCAATACATGCTGCGGCCACGCTATTCATATCAGCCTCTGATAGCGTAAACAGCCTTGCGTGCTGCTGTAGGGCGGCCATAACAATAGTTAGAACCTTTTCCGGGGTCACGTGACGCTTCAAGTTGACCTCGTGTGCCCGTATATCCGCCAAATCTTGCCCGACTTCAAGCACGACTGCACAGTAGGCTTCGGAACTGGGCACTAGTGTCTCCAACTCGGGAAAAACCACCTTGTACTGCACACAGACGTGCCTGTATAGAAGCCCGATTTCTTCCTGTATTATTGCTGGCAAAGCGCTTAATGACTGAAGAAACCGGTATTCTTCACTTTCGTTCAGCTGGGCCATTTGCGCTAGAAGCTCATGGTAATCTGTATTCTCACTTGCCTGGGATAATTCTTGGCGGATCTCGGGAATAAGTCCCAAAACACTCAGAAGAGTTTCCACTGGGACGGGTTTCATGGAGTCAATTCTCTGAAGCCTTGTACCGACATTTACAGCGGAATTGCGCTTCTGGAGGAGCATTTCGATGGCCGTTAGAGTATTTGGGGGGTTTTCTGGAGTGGAATCCACCAAAAACTTCAGGTTTTCGCCATTCGATACCGAATTTTCATGTGAATTGTGCTGTGATAAATTTGAGGTTGGTTCATTGGAGTTTGCCTGGTTGGAGGATACGTTGGGTGGCAGTGGAACACTCAGAAGGCCATTTTGCGGGGGAAAAGAGCTCGATGAAGCTCCAGCTTGCTTACGTGACCACTGTTCATCCCTAGCTTCGTCAACGTCAATATCTTCATCACTTTCGAAATCCTGGAGCAAAGCGTTTTCGTACTCAGACATACAGAGAAGTATTGGAGAGCAGAGATGTTTAATGGAGGGTCATGTGCGGGTCACGAGGGGGCGCGCACGTGATGCCGTTCGCATCTCACCAAAAGACCTCATAGTCTTTCACACTCCATCACTATCGACTGCATCAACCGCCCTGTCAACCAGCATTAGTGTTTCGGATTAAGAGATAGTGTCATTCTGAGATTTACCCTAGCAGAGCCTATAAACCAGTCCAGCGAAAGAATAGACTGAATCGCCAAGGAATAGACTGAATCGCCAAATAGACTGAATTGCCAAAAGTTGAACCAACCTCTCCGACATACAAAACCGTTTCAAGCCGTTCCAAACACAATAGGCAATTCTACAAACCAAATCAAAGCCTTTCAACTCATAATAATCATGGCTCCGTTTACAGTATCAGCGACTAAACTAGACCAAGTGGATGGGTCTGCGCGGTTGTCTGCAGGACACACGAATGTGATAGCGTCGGTGACGGGCCCCATAGAGGCCAAACTCAGGCAGGAAATGCCCACGCAAGCCAGCTTGGAGATCATCGTGCGTCCGTCTAAAGGCGTTTCGGCAACGCGAGAAAAAGTCATGGAGGATTATTTACGCCTGATTTTGCAGCTGGTGATTGTGCGCTTCAAATATCCTCGGCAACTGATCCAAATCGTGGTTCAGTTTTTGACCAGTGATTGTGATGCCGAGGGCCTGGATGCTGTGGATGGAAGTGCAGCCTCGGGAAAATACTATACAAGCAACGAGTTGAGTGCGGCGGTCAACTGTGTGTATTTTGCGCTTGTCAATGCCAAGGTGGCGCTTTATGAGTCATTTGCAGCAGTATCGCTAGCAACTAGTGCCGACGGCACTTTGGAGGCGTTTCCGTCTTTGAAAATGCTCCAATCCTCTTCTAGCCATCACGTGGTGGCCTTTGGGATCCGAGATGCACGGGCCTCCAAGCTACTTCTTGTGGATGGCCATGGTTCCTTCTCCGATGATGACTTGGTGAACGTGATCGAGAAGGCCAGCAGTGTGTGTGAGAAGATTCACACGCGCATCCAAAGGCCTGCCATTGAGAACGAAGTGGCCCACGATTTTATCTGGCAGGAGTAGAGTTCCGGTGTTTATTTCCAGTTGTAAATAGTTACCCGGTGTAGACTGTAATATAAGACTTGTCACATTCCCAAAAAAAAAATGTTTAATGACATTACCTGCTAAAAGCGGGCTACGTAGTTAAATCTTGAGTTAGAAAACCAACCCGACCGGAGGCCATTTTTTTTTTGTTTCAAAAGAATTATACTATTAATACATTCAATTACGATGTCTATTTTTAAATATATATTAGATTAATTTTCTTGTGAACAAATTTAGTCTAATTTACCTAATTTCAAAAGAAGAAAATTTGTAAGATATGCGGACGATCTACTATCAGGAGTTATTGGTTCAAAAGATGATTGTAAAAAATAAAAAACAGCATCATGGATTTTCTAAGTACTCTAGGTCTTACATAAAATGTGAATAAAACACTAATAACTCATGCGGTAACTAAATATGCAAAATTCCTAGGTTATAATGCTTCATGTTTTAGACTCTTGACCTTTTAATGACCAAGAATTGACCTTTAAACCTACACCAAGAATTGACCAATAATGTCGCCTTTACTATGCTCTATTCCAATTTTCTTCCATTAAATTTGAACACTGGGTCATGGTCATCCTGAATCAACACTTTGAAGTCATCGGACCTGCATACAAGCGGAAGCAAGTCTTTTTAACTGGAGACAGACATGAAAGCAACGATAATACGTGGAGGGTTTGACTCTAGAAGACTAGAAGTTGACCGTCAAAACATGAAGGATAGAAACGTAACACTGTGAAAAACCTGACACTGTGAAAACACAAATCACTATGAAAAACGTAAATCACTGTCTCCCAAATTTGTTCCTGTGTCTTTTAATCCAAGATTCAACGGCTCAATTCTTGGCCATGAGTGCATCTCTATTGTTATTTAACTCATAAGTCTAGAAAAATTACCTTAAATCAATTGAGTGTATTGCTAAGCCAACTGAGGTTCCTGAGGCCGTCCACTTTCTTGGTTCAACCACTTTCGTCTCTGAGATTACCATGGCTACTTTATTCATCTTGGCCCCATTTTTGTCCAGAACTTTGGCTGAACGTGACACTGCCATCAAGTGAAAAGCTGCTGTCATTGTTGACAACATTTGTAAGTTTTCTTGTCCGCTTTTTGCCAGGCTTGAAGACTAACTTCAGCACCATTGCCGACCCAGAAGTCTGCGGTGTTACCCAACCTTTTAACACTCTTAAAAGAGTCGGTGCTGTTGGTAAAGACCGCAAGAATTCACTTGAAACTTCACAGAAAATGCTGAAGTAATCTCAAGCCCCTTTGATCGGGACCTTTGCAGTATGGACTATACGTTAGGACTGGTTTTTTATTGGGTGAACTTGCCTTTAAACCTTGGTTCAACTGATTCTGTTTAACTAATTTTTTTCTAAATGGAAACTCAATATAAATCGATGTTTCTGTTTCTGAACCTTGCTTGCATGAGTATACTCTTTTCGATCACTAACCGCCTATTTACACCTCTTTACCCCCCTTTACACCTATTTACACCTATTTATACCTATTTATACCATATATGTCCATCTGCGTCCACGTGATAAAATGGCAACGGGAAGATAATACTATGGGTCTAAACTGGCTCGGAAACAAGGCCAGTACTAGCAGGACCATTGGTGTGGAACTTGTGGAGATTCAAGTCCCAAAGTTCCAAATATCCATACATCTTTCTTGTGCGGCTGGAAGAAGTCCTAGAAGATGTCGATCACCATTTTGACAATTAAACTTATCTGGCTGGAGATTTAAGCGAATGCTTTTGGGTAAAGAGGTCCGTATCTCTCAGCCATACTGATATCCTGCATATAACGCAAGCTGGACCTCACTATAGTCCCAGACATAAGAATCATGGTATAATTGATTAGTTTCATAATCATAAGACTATAGAACCATTGAGAACGAGTCATGTATACAGTGGTAGAGTAGTAGTGTATAGTAGTAGAGTAGTGGTGTATAGTAGAATGTAGTATGGTGGTGTTTGCTAGATGCAAAATAATGGGAGACCTTTTATCACAGAAACAGTGAGACGAATCTTGTCTATCAGGATTTTTTTTTGTCTCCTGTTTTTACCTTGGAAGTTTTCCCCGGATTCTCCCACATTGCCTCACATTGAGCAATGGTACTGTTCTGATTTCTCGATTTCCTAATTTTTCGATTTCCTGATTTGAATTCAAGATTTCCTTATTTAGCCTGAATCGTAAGAACAGTCAACATAGCGGTTTGCTTTCCGTAGCCATATCACTTTGGTTAGGCTTTATATGCGTGAATAGACGTGCTTCTCTTAACTTTCCCTGGCAAAACTGCATCAATTCCAATTGTAGGAGTCCATGTGATCAGCAACCCTGAGTCAGTAGTGTATAAAGGGGATAGGATTTCTGATGAAATTTTCCCCGAAATCGATATTTCACTATTGTTTAGCCTCTTAATTAGCATCTTAGAGTGCTCCTGAGTTATATGCACCACTGCGACTCACCACAATCCTTCCGATAATGTTAAAGAACAACCAGGGAAGAAAAAAAAAAGCTGTCTTTCCTGGCTCTCCTTTTTTCATTATTATTTAAGAAGCCATCTTCAGGTATATTTTCAAACGCATCATTGCAATCCAGTACTTTAGTTTTTCGTGTGGTAATTGGTTGAAAAGGATCTTTTGAGAGTAGTAAATCAGTTCGCGTTTTTTCGCAACCAACTCTGGTTGATGCAAAATCATCAAAGACAAAAATAAAATATTAGACTCAAAGTCTACAAAATATTTCCCGGTCCCATAGATCCATATTTCCTGTATATTCCATATTCAGCTGTTCCCTTTTCATTGTTCATTGCTGGAGTATATTGTCCTGCTTGTTTCCGTATTGCCTGAGCTGTAGCTACTACAAAGCAACCCCCTGCATTAAGAATATCAGATATCAGTGGCTGGACACATCATAAATAAAAGTCATAATTGGTGGTTAAAGGCTGGATTATACGTTAGTATGAATCAGAAACCAGCTGCTGGATTCTTTAGGGGAAAAATCTTTGCCCAGTTTAGAATCGCTGAGGATAAAGGGAGACCTGGCCAAATGACATAATTGGAACCACTTGTAAGGCTTTCGCTAAAGATAACAATACTGATCGAAAAAGCTTGACTTCGTAGGGAGGTAGTTATCTTAGTCACATGGTAATTCAGTCGACATCTTCTCATTGGGGTACATACACATGTCTTGTGGAGCCAGTCCAAAAGCCACCTCCTTGTTAAAAATAAATAGATTCGGACCTTAGCCATTGTCATTCTATGGAGTACTTCTATTGAGTATCATCCTCAGGGGTATTATCCTCAGGGTAATTATTGCCCAATTTCCACACTGATATTCTGACTCTTTGACATACCTCACTAAAACAGTAAACACTAAAATAAAATTCAACACTTGCCTGTTTTTGACAAACTCTAAATTGGCGGACCTTGGTATTGTCTTCCAGATGTTTAAGTCTTTCAGCAGGTTGTCCAGTAAGTCATCACCCAATCCCCAATACATTCACTGCACGGTAATTTTGGTGAGTAGCTGATTATACCATTGAGCATAATCGTTTTGGGGGCCTCTTGCCATTGGCCTTGCCGGCAATATATGAACATGGAACTTTTTATGGTTATAAAGAGGGTATGACAATTCCAAAGTAATCTATGCTATACGTGCTTGATATCTTCTATCCTTTGAAGCAACTGTCCTTTCCAATAACTGGGTATTGAATAACCAAACCAACTATTGACGAAGTGAAATAGACTGAACCGAAGAAAGCAGATTAGACAGAATGGACTCAAGTACATGGACAAGGGTATAGATAAGTCATGGACTAAAATGGAGAAATTTCAAACGGAACCAGCAAATAAATTAGGGATTGACATAATTAGTACCAGAAGTCGTAAATCAGGAGAAGATCAAAAAGAGCTCAGATGAGATCTAATGGGATCAGAAGGGGATTAGAAAGGGATATTCATAAGAGACTAATAAAAAGTGGAAGAGAAGAAAAAAATATTAAGGGCAAGGGGGAGAGGGGGAGGGGGGGAGGTTTATATTCTTCGCGAGGTCGCCCCTGAAACTGCTCGATTTGCAGCCACCTTCGCACCGCAACATATAAAAGGACGCGGTCGCCCACTTTTGAGACCGGCATTTTTCCCATCACTTCACTAAAAATTTATAAAAAACCAAAAAAAAATCTTTCTTCAATTTATTTTATAACCTGTCAAGGTGCCAATTGTTGAGGATGGCTATTGACCATATATATTTGCTGAAAAGTACCTGGGACTCTATAGACTCTGAGAAATGAAGTCCAGGACCCTTTCTAATTCAATTATGAATCAGGGTTATGGTTTATATATGCGTGAGTAATGGGACAATCTTCAGGGAAGGTGCAAGGATAAACGTGTATTCAATGGATGGAAAAAGGTTCGGAGGTTCTTATATAGTAGTTTCTGCTGCTGCATTTCAAAACAGCCTATACAATACAGGGACACATTGTCCACTGTTTCTTGAATGATTCTTTCGGGAGCAGTGTCCATCAATTCCAAGAACCCTCGAAGTTGTGTCAAAGGCAATCAGGTCAATCAAAATCACAATCAGTTAAATTTGGACATATCTGTCTACCGAAACATACCCAGCCTTATGCCAATTCATTTATGACACTGAGCAGAAGTGATCCAATATCAACTGCTCCTTCGGTATACTAATAGTCCAAGATAAGATAATATACTCGGATTATGCCAAGCTCGGACAATGTCATGATATACTAAGCATGTCTTATGCAGATACAAAATCAGCTTATGCAGATGATTTTGTATAGTCTTTGCCAAGAGCGAATTCTTTCTGCAAAAGCATATTCTTTCTGCGAAAAGCATTAGTTTATGCCAATCCAGGGACCATACTCGAGGGTTAGCATATTGTCAGTAATGGGCCTGCGTTGCTTCGGGTATATTCAGATGAACTGGAATTTCTTGTTGTGGAGTTGGATTCCACTTCAAGCAGAGTCTAACACTGGTACAGAGAAGAAATATTGCCAAGTGCACCCCGAACTCAAATGTCCAGATTATGCAAGAATGGACCTTGCAAGCATAAGCTCAAAAAAATCAAACAACTCACACAGAGCTCGGACTCAACTCCCGCATTCTTATTTGGAGTCACTCGAAATTTCATAAAGCCTGGAAGCACACGAGATTAGTAGAGCGTGGCCAAGGGATCCAAGATGTTCTTTCCAAAAGGATTCCGGATGGAGTTGACGTTCCCCGATAAAAGGTTGATCTCGCCGTTTTGGAACTTGTTGTTGGGGTTGGACTTATGTTTAAACGTAAAGCCAATGAAGTTGTTGTTGCCCCGTTTCTTGGCCGCCTGCAGGTTCTCCAAGAGCGTTTCGTTCTGCTCCTGGCGGGCGAAAACGTCCTTGTACTTCATCATGCTCTCCTCGTCTTCAAAGTCGTCGAAGTAGCCAGCATCCTCCTCGTTGTCCAATTGCGGCGTGAAAGGCGGCAGTCTGTTCCGCAACGAGTCCCAGTCCACTACATCTCCGAAGTACGGCTGTGCCTGCACCTGCTTGAAGTTGCGGAGACGGGAGGTGGGCGACGCTATAAGGCGGATGATCAACTGCCACGTGCGGTCACTAAAGACATACCTGCCATCACGTGTTTGGGGTCTGCGTAATGCTGTTTTCCAGTGCTTCAAGTTGTGGTACGTTTCGTCCTGCTTCAGCCCACTAAATGGAGGGTACCCGCAAAGAGCCTCGAAGAGCATGCACCCCAACGACCAATAGTCGATGGTGAAGTCATAGTTCTTGCCCTCCAACACCTCCAACGCCATATAATCTGGAGACCCCACGATGGAGTTGGCCAAGTTGTGGTGACCCTGCGATTGGCGGAAAAGTTTCTGTCTCTCGTACATCATCTTGGACGGAGCCTGGTAATCTTCCAACTCCTGTAAACTGGCCAACTTGACGCGCATGGATTCGATCCGGTCGTTGGACACGGATCCTGCGGCCAAGCCGAAATCCGTCAACTTGATGTGGCCCTTGGAGTCGATCAAGAAGTTCTCGGGCTTCAAGTCCCGGTGCGTGAACCCAAGGTCATGGAGAGAGTTCACAGCAGCAAACATCTCGGCAATGTAAAAGCGGGCATGTGGAGGGACCAAATAGCCCGTATTATTGAGAAGGGTCCTGAAATCACCTCCCGGCACAAACTCCATGGCCAAATAGACCTTCTCAGCATCTTGGAAGGCATATAACAACTTGACAAGCCACTCGGAGCGGGTATTGGTCAAAATGTCGCGTTCCGTCAAAACATGTCTTGTTTCATCGAGTTTCACCAAAAGCTTCTTGTTCAAGATTTTAAGGGCACACACCTCGCGCGTATCCTTTTTCCGGGCCAAAAACACTTGGCCATAGCCACCTTGCCCCACCTGGGTGATCATTTCAAAATCGCGGTGCTTGGGCTTGAGCCTTCTTTTTCTTAAAAGCGCCCGTTCTCGACCCACGTAATTTTTCCATTCCAACTGCTGTTTCTTGGGGTTTCCTGCATACTCGAGGTCGCTGTGCAACTTGTTCTCCACCATGCGAGCGCGATCGTGTCTCATGATCACATAATCAAACATATCGCAATAGTAATCGAGAAAGTAAAGTTGCGCCACCGATGTCAACCGCTTGACTTTGGCGGACTGTGCCTTGGCATGGAAATCAGACGGCAAAAAAGCATTTGGCGGCTGGAGTTGCAGAATGTTGTTGTGAAGCTTGACGTTTTGGAGCTGAGGCACGGGTGTGCTGACTTTATAGAGGGGCGAAGTGTGGAGCACGCTTTTGGTTGGGGAATTGGCGGGTGTGATGTTCTCCTTGTCAAACGGTTGCTTGCGAGGGGTCACTTTATAGGACGAGTCGATATCCATCATGTTGGACAGGAACGAGACGTTTTCTAGGGATTGCGAGAGGTCGGCCACCTTGACGTCATTTTTGCGGGGCGACCTGAAGAACGCCATAGTGGAAGCTGTTGTGTAGGGGGGAGAAGAAGGAGTTGCTGGGATGTGATTTGGAGTGTTTACAATTGTTTCGCTTTGGGCCCGCGAATGATTTGGGCAGGTGTACGGATGTTGACATGTTATATGCAGGCTGCATGCGCTGCACCTGTACACCACACAGGGCTGCCCCATAATAAAAAACTCCTATATATGTATGTATGTTTTTGTTCGCTATTGAATAACTACGAATTTGGACAGAGAAAACTGATGGGCACCAATAAATGTGGGTGTGCTGAAGCTTTGGTGGGAAGTAGTGGTTAGTGACGCGTGGGTGCAAAAACTTCACAGGTTCCTGGAACCGACGCCGGTTTCCAGCACGACAAAAAAGTAGAAGTCGAGCTTTTTTAAGTCGGTTTTGTTGTTGCCAACAGCGTAGTTCATGGTGAAAGTTTATCAATTTGGACTCTTCCCAGATGACCTGTAATGGGGCACCCAAAGAGGAGGAGAATCTTAGATCTGAAGAAGAAAAAGAAAAAGAAAAAGACATATTCAGAGATATACAGATATGTAGAGATAGAGATCTTCAGAATTAGCAATTTAGAGATGGAGATATAGACGTAGAGATATAAAGGTAGAAATATAGAGGTAGAAATATAGAGGTCGACATAATTTAGAATATAGAGATGGAGATATATAGAGTAACAGAGCTTCAGAGAGATCACAGAATATAGATATACAGAAGCAATGGAATGAAAACTCATACGTATGTTGTATTGATTTTTAATTGAGTGCGCCTGTATATAACTCAGTTCACTACAATACCATTATCTCTTACAAACACGGCTCAAATCCCTTTAAACTTTCGCCAGCTCTTCTCGACATGCCAATAAAGCCACTGGTCTATTTGATTAACATATACCTGTCCAAATTGGGTATTTGCGTTGGGCCTTTTTCTGTTGAGGTAGCCTGGTGTACGGGTGTTTTAACCCCACACGCAATAAAACCTACTGACCCTCTCAATCTACCTCCCATTTTATTGTCTACTTTTCTGAATTTTTCTTGTCTAATTTCCTAGAGTTTGTTTATTTTTTCACTAAATGAAAATTATGTTTTTGGAAAATCTGAATAATCAAGTAGAACTAGGGAACAACCGTGAATTAGCTTTACAAGGTGAACTCGTCAATAATTGAAAAAAAAAGTCAGGAAAAAAATTGAAAAAAATAAAAAATGATAGAAATATAATGGAAAAAGACTAGAAATAAACTAGAAATAAACTAGAAATAAACTAGAAATAAACTAGAAATAAACTAGAAATAAACTAGAAATAAACTAGAAATAAACTAGATAAAAATAGAGCTAAAATAGAACTGAAATAGAACTAAAATAGAACTAAAATACAAATGAAATAGAGATAGAAAAGGTGCATCAGTGAAGAGATTTTTAGCGAGGTGAAGGCCTTGTAATCAAAGTAAACTGGGACAGAGGATCCCTTTAATTTGGTTCGCATGGCATAGAGAGAAAAATAGAGATAAAGACTTAGGGATAGAGATTTATAGGTAGAGATTTAGAGATAGAGATTTATAGGTAGAGATTTATAGGTAGAGATTTAGAGATAGAGATAGAGATTTAGAGATATAGATTTAGAGATACACAGAAATATAAAAAATCAGAGAGGTTATAGACATTCCGATATACCGATATATAGATGGAGATAGAGATAGAAATAGAGATTTGGGGGTTAATTTATTTAGAGAAAAAGACAGATTTATTTAGAGAGAAAGACGAGTTTGTTTGAATAAGGAGCTGAATAGACAACTGGTGGTGGGAAAGATGTGCTGGAGATCATTCTGTAAATGTAACAATTGGACGTTCTTTAGTGTTTTTTATCTACTACTTACTTTAATATCCAATAATCTTTATTTACATTGGAATGTTTTATGACCTAATAATCCATATTTTTAGAAAAAAAAATCACCTTTTTGAAGATCTTTATTAGATGATATCCTAATTGTACGAAATTTATGTGAATACCAAATCAGTTCGTGTTTAGGACTAGATCCTGAATAATTTTTCTTGATTTCGATCTGCTTGCATCGATTCTTCGAAGGCTGGACCCATCGTAAAGAAAGTATTAGAAGGTGTCCTGCATATTATTTATCTGGTGCACGGGTTTACCCTTTTGGGACAGGTATTGGGTGAAACTGGGTCTGTACCTTAACTCTGGTATACGTTTACAATTCATATACAGTCTATAAACTGGTATCAATGTGTTTATTATCTTGAGGGGCCTAGAAAAAGAGGTTTCCTGCACAAAGCTACATCCAGTTGTGTAGTAATTTGGAACGTTTTCCGGAAATCCTGAGTCTCGGGCCCGGGTAGTGCGCCAGTCATCCAGATACCTGCGTCTTCGAAACCTTAATTAGCTGAAGGTGAATGCATATACCAAACGTTGCGTCTGCCATTGGAATATGCAAAACTGGGTTGGCTTTTTTTTCCATACCGTGGTGTACGGGTGTTAGGGAACATATCAAGGGGACCGTACTTGTAGATCAGGTCCCAAAGTTCATGTGGAAAATGGTTCGGGATTGTGGGGTTTTCGGAGGATGCTTGCACGTGCCTGGCCGTCCGCGGGGTGCGTCGCGTGCAGGCTAAACCCGGTTATTTCCGGATTGCGCGTTGCGCCGAGTTGGCCAAAACACCCCAGTTTCTCCGCCAAAAAGCGCTTGTTTTCGAGGATTCCAATCATAAACCTCATGTAGCACTCCACAGCTTTCAAGAGCTTTCATGGGACATCTCAAAGTCTCTGCATTTGGGTCTAGTCCTGCGGTTAGAGAGCGTTGTATGGATGCATGTGCCTGTTGCAACCCAGCAGTTGCAGTCGCACCCCGCCATGCGCCGATATATAAACAGCACAGTCCCATTTTCTTCAACCAGAAATTCAATCTATACCTTCAGATCAACTAAAAGGAAAGAATCCAGACCAAACAAAAAAAAAGCCAAAAACGCCCAATTGGACCAAACAAACCAACAAACCAAAAACACCTAGTTTAGACCAAAAACACCCCAAAAACACCCCAAAACACCCCAAAACACCCAAAAACTCCATTTATTCATCAGAATTTATCAAAATGACAAAGTACGCATTGATCACAGGCGCAGGCACAGGTATAGGGTACCAATTGGCCATCCAGCTCCACAAAAAAGGATACCAAGTCATCGGGATCTCGCCCGATTTCGACATGGACAACATGAAGCCCCTCGAAAAGCAAATCGGGCTCACGTCCATCTGCTGCGATATCACCAAACTCGACCAGATCAAAGCAGCATTGGAACAAGTCAAGACCATCACCGGCGGCAAGCTCCACCTCCTCTACAACAACGCCGGCGTTTGTCCCGTGGGCGGCCCCGCCATGCTCACCGACGACCACCTCTTGAAACTCCTTTTGGAAGTCAATGTGCTCGGCCACATGTACATGACCAAGTACTTCAGCCAGCTCGTGATCAACGCCAAAGGTACCATTGTGTTCACGTCGTCGGTGGCCAGCCGAGTGCCGCTTTCCTGGACGTCGGCGTACTGCACGTCCAAAGCCGCCATCGACCACTACGCCCTTTCGCTTAAAGGCGAAATGCTGGCTTTTGACGTCAAAGTGTATAGTGTGATCACGGGAGGTGTAAACACGGGAATTGCCGATAACGTCCAGCAACCAGAGCTCTTGCACTATTGGGGCGGCAACAAGGTGTACCAGAGTCTTTTGGCTGCAGCCGGAATGAGCCGGGACCGTCGCTCGGAAAGCGCCGAGGACTATGCCAAGGAGGTGGTCGCCAAGGTTTCTAGTCCACGGTACCAAGGTTTTAACCTCTATGCCGGAAATGGCGCCCGCCTCTTACACTGGGCCCGCTGGTACTTTCCTGTATGTGTGATGGAGTATGTTGTGCAGAAGTACTTTTTGCAAACGGCTGCATTGAAGGAGGCACGCGGGGTCCGCGAGAAGGAAATCAAGACGGAGAAAAAGGTGGAGTAATGTGGCTTTTGCGTTGTTTATTTAACTCACTATTGAGATTTGGGGGAGACTTAGAATGTGTCCAGACATTAGACATTAAATATTAGATATTAGACATTTTAGACAATTAACATTGGACATTAAATATTGGACATTGGACATTCGACATTGGACATTCGACATTGGACATTGGACATTGGACATTTTACATCCTAAGACACTGGTCAATTAAGAAATTAGACTTATTATGATATTTGTATTACGTATTTCAGATATCAGAAGCCAGACATTAGACATTTTAGACTTTAGCCATTTTAGACATTAGACATTTTAGACATTTTAGACATTAGACATTTCGCACTTAACATTGACATTAGACATATTATACATACATTAAGCCATTAGAAAATCTGGAGAGAAGCATTCTAGTTATTTTAGATACTAGACATTAGACTTTAGACAATAGATTTAGTCGATTCAGACATTTTTAATATTTTAGACAGTGAACAACAATAGACAATTTCGAGATCAGTCAACTTAGAGATTAGACTTTTCATGATATATGTATTAGACATTAAACATTAGATATTAGATATTAGACATTAGACACTAGACATTTGAAATGAGACATTAAACATAAGACATTGGAGATTAAACAAAAGACAGAAGTCATTGGACAACTAAGACATAGTATGGACTTTATGTTTTTGAACAGGCTAAAAAGAATATATTCCTATTCAAGACAGATAAAGAGTCGACTGACACTTCTCGGCATAGTTGGCAGGACAGGATTCTTTTTTAAGACGATTCTACTTTGTAAGACAAATTTAGACAAATTTAGACAAATTCAGACATTTTCACAGTCAAGACACTGGCCAGGTCTTACAAGGTTGAAGCATAAACGTCACCGTTTAGCACCACAGAATCTCAGAGTCTTCTTCGTGAAGATAAACGATTGTCCAGTAAGTTTTGCTAGGGACTGCATATAACCTATGTGCCACTCTAAATACTAATTCTGCTGCATTGTGCTTAAATTTATTGATTTAGGTAATAACAAGGGACTGAAATTTGTCGAGGAAGCTTTTTTGGGCTTGAGAAAGGTAAAAATACAAGCACCCTAACATCAGTTTTTAACACCAGAATTGGAGATTATAAAACCCCATGGACCAAATTTTTCATCAAAATCCGTGATAGTTTAGTGGCTAGAATTACCGCTTGTCGCGTGGTAGACCGGGGTTCAATTCCCCGTCGCGGAGCTTTGTTTGCGCAAGTGGTTTAGTGGTAAAATCCAACTTTGCCATAGTTGGGCCCCCGGTTCGATTCCGGGCTTGCGCATCTTTTTTTCCCCCGATTTTCATTCTCTCACGCACTACCAGACTATGAAAGTTGCAAGCAACCTCAATGACGTTTTCCCTACCGAGTCTTTTTTTATTAATGCGGACTAGCACCATTGGTAGATATGAATGAAAGAAAGAGACCCAAGACCCGTACACCTTTGCACCAGTTTTGTAAACGCCAGTACACCTCAGCACCAGTTTTGTAAACACCAGTACACCTCAGCACCATCTTTGTAAACGCCCGTACACCAAGCGTATTTAAACCAAAACCTTCCCCCCAAACGTCCTCATCAGGTCAGGAATTCGTTTCAGAAATTCAAGAAAACATCGTTTTCAAAGGCAAAAAATGATACCCTGAAATGCGGTAATTTTTGCGCGTGAGTAGGCCGAAATCCATACTCCAGCAGTTGTTCCGCGGAAAAGAAGATGCCGCATATTCGCTCGGAACGGCGTCCGGATAATCCACGGAAATATAAAACCAGTGCCCGATCCGGGCCCGAAATTGAAAAGAGGAATTTTCTATTTTTGTCTTTTCGTTTCAAAAATCGTGGAATATGCAGGGATGATTGTTTTGTCTTTTGACATTGACATTATCTTCCCATCAAATTGTCATGGCTGCAAGGACTAGACAGATTGTTAGTGGAGAGTGGAGAGTGGACAAATGGACAGATTTGGCAAATTTGACAGATTGGACAGATGGACAGATGGACAGATTTGATAGATTGGACAGAACCGACAATGGTGTTTGGACAAATTTGACACATTTGACACATTTGACAGGTTTGACATTTGACAGGTTTGACAGGTTTGACAGATTTGACAGAATGGACACTGGACCATACACAGACACTGCAAGACCGACTTTAATGGCAGCGAGACCAGCACCAGATTCAAAACTAGAAATCAGATTGACTTTTAAACTGCAGATAAATAAATCAAGGTTGAAGGCATGGTCACGGTCACGTGTGACTGCATCTAAAGTCGATATGCATAGACATGAAACCAACCCAACCAACTCATTTTTTATCAGACAAACTTCTGACAAAAAAAATAGCATCCATCAAGATTCACCGGCCAATCTAGTGCACCATCTCAATTCCACCAACATTTCAAAAAGTCAGACAAACTCATCATCACGTTTATCATCATGTGTTTCCATTATTCAAAAACGAACAGTCTTCATTCAAACACCAAAGTATGAAGACAGAAGAGTGTGGAGACTGAAAGCTGACTTCAAGAGAGCAAAAATAAAAAGCACAAGACAACACAAGGTTTTTCCGTGCAGTTGTGCCCAGATGCAGTCCACTGAATGAGCCATCACTCCAACACCAGTGGAAGTCACATGACCAGTTGTTTTCCAGGCACAATATCAGATTCAAACGTCCATGTCATATGTTCACGTGGTGTGTTCATGTATGTTGTAATGTGTCCATATCATTTTGAGCACGTGACAAACCGGACCAGGGAGGTTCAAGGACCAAATTCGGACAAATATGTTCATATCAGTTTTGGAGGAGTATCAAAAATGAACCAAGAGATGGACACAAGAGATGGAACAGAGTCTTTGGGTTCCACGATGATCATGCCACTTAAAGTCTCTCGTGATTGTCTCCTGGTCTTTTGAATCTTGATCTTCTCCATATCCGGATCTTTTCCAGTCCATCCTGATCCTTTCCATATCTTGAAATCATTGCTCAACCATTGTCTCATTGAAGAATGGACTAGTCTGCTTTCACTGAACAGCAAGATAAGGACAGAAAAAGAGGGTAATGGGTGTGGTTATCAATTGTCACACGTGATGACGGCATCCTATAGCCTGACATGTGACTATGGCAGCCGCTAAAGAACGGATCAGCCAATGCCATGAGTCAGGCAGACGGGCCATCCGTCACATGATGGTGATAATCAGGTCATTACCTAATTGGTCCGTCACGCAAACCCACTTGGTCAAGGATCCAAACCACCAACAACTTCAAGTGGTGGATTGACTATTCCAGCGTCATTTCGCATTGAACATATGAACGCCGTCAAGGGACTTCCAAAATTGACTCCAGACTTGCCGAAAAAAAGTATCTTTCCCTTTCCAAACCTGAACAGTTCACTTCCACGACTTCCGAGGTCCACCATTCCCCAACAATCCTCTCAATCAAGTAGTTGTCACCCAGAGACAGTTGCCAGAGAATCCACCGGAGAAATCCACAGACAACTCACTAGAGCATCCACCAGGAATCCACCAGAATCCACTCATCAAAGTCACCCTATGACCCGCCAACAATTCCGGCGAAAAACCGGCTCCAATGCAACCGGCCCAATGCAACCGGCCCAAATTAATGCAACCCGATTTCAATATAAGCAAACGCAAGCTTAAAACCGCCAGGCCATTCTTTCCTCTTTCCTCCATTCACCGCCCACATGATTTCAGTCTTTTTCCGTCCTATTCGTTCCTATTCCGTCATTTTCATTCCTATTCCGTCCTATTCGTTCCTTATTCGGCCCTTTCATTCCTTATTCGGCCTATTCATTCCTATTCCTATTCCTTATTTGTTCCCCGCCCAAAAAATGCCACCCTCATTTTTCCCGGTGCATTCTTCCTCATTATAAATTCCATCCCAAAGGCATGCGAAGAATACCCAACATTACTAATTGTCGCAAACAATACCTCAACGGGATGCGACCTCAAAACCATCCCCAATTCGGCCACCAAAACCCTCCCTAATGCGGCTAAAAATGCAGCCACCATAAATGCAACCACCATAAATGCAACCACCAACCACCAACCACCAAAACAGCCAAAACAGCCAGAACAGCCAGAACAGCCAAAACTCCTTATATCAATTCACCGCCAATCCAATCTCAAGAATCAGTAATGAATCAGCTGCTAATCATCACCAGCCAATCATCACCAGCCAATTACAAATCGCCAATTACCAATCATCAGTTGAAGTTCAGCCGCCAAGGCAAAAGTCCTTAAAACGAGCCCCGATTTCAGGTAAGAAGAGAAGATAAAAAGCTTTGTTTGGAGTTTGTGTTTCCTTGAAGTTTGAGTTTCTTTGAAGTTTGTGTTTTTGAAGTTTGGGTTTTTCTGAGGTTTGGGTTTCTTTGAAGTTTGAGTTTCTTTGAGTTTGGTGGGTTTTCGAATTAACTTTAACAAGAATGGATTTGCTGGAAAGAGGGGATTCTTGCACCCGTGCACCACCCACAGGTTCATGTTGGTTGTATACTTTGGTACATGTGGTTTCCGTTTTGGGAATAGACAAGTAAGGTCTTGATTGGCTTTTGTCTAGATTGAAAGGGAATTGTCTAGATTGTCTTGGCCTTCACGTGACTCTTATTATCGCCCGGCCCCACAAATCATGGAGACTGCACACAACAGTCGACTCCATATCCTCCCAAGAAAATCGGCCTTTTTGCGGAGTTTCTGCTGACAAACGAGCGCTGGCAAACCTTAATGCCGGACTTTCTTCTCACATTCAGAATGGCCTTCTAGACCGGATTTACTTCATGCCACCGGTATACCTCGGGTCCTCGAAACCCTGGATCTCCAATACTCCTGGAGCCTCCGAAAGTCCCGAAAGTCCCTGCAATACCAGCAGAGCCCTGCCTTGATCTCCGTTGCTGCAGAGGGGGCCATGCCCCACAAAAAACCCCGGAAGTCAGTTTGAGGCCTATGTGCAGTCCCAACATGATATTCCCCACAAAAAACCCTTCGGACTTTCGCGGCCGCCCTCCGGTCATGCTAAGAGCGATGCACCATACTAAAGACGTTATTTCCACATTGGGACAGTTCGCCAAACAGTAATCAGCATCGTCGTACAGCGCTCCTGTGTCCACAATGCCATACGAAAAAAAATGGGTTTTGCAGACTAAAAAATATATGTGAAATAATTTCGGGCGTGCATCAATTAATCTCGAGCAGTGAAATAATTCGCACGCGAGCCTCAGCTTGTGTGCAGGAGTTACGAGGGTACGAGTGGGGCTTTTCGCCCCGAGCGCGGCCCCGGATGGTGGGTCAGTGTTACTGCAGCCAAGCCGCCAGAACCTGCACTGAACCCCAAACGCAGCGAAAATGGACCCAAAACGCCTGCACATACAGATGTGCGCCTGCACATTGGCGCGATTGCCCTCGGAACTCGTATCCCATTGTGTGCCCAGATTTAGACTCAAGCAGGCCATTGTCGGCTTTTGAGCACTATTGTGGCCCATCGTGGATATGAGTCCATCAGTGCAGTTCCCTCGGAAGGTGGGGTCTAATCGCTGGGCGGGCTGACTTTGGCTGCGTAGTAGCTGCACCCCGGCACACACGCCCCTCGGAACTCGCCCTGCCGTCCCACTTTTCTGGTCCTCATCCCCACTCCACCGTGAGATGCCTATGTCCGGGTGCGTATTTCGCCTTATAAATACTCCCATTTCCCATTGTCCTCCTCTCGCACCAATTTTCTGTCACTGTCTCTTTTCAGTTCCAGTTTTGCTTAATCTGTGCTTCCCTTAACTGCCCCAGTTTTGCTTAATCTGTGCTTCCCTTAACTGCCCCAGTTAATTAACAAGCTTCCCACTTCGCCCCAGTTATTTAACGAGCTTCCCACTTCGTCCAGTTATTTTTTTTTTAGCCACCGGCCTTTCCACCGCAAATCCACTTTCCCATGTCTGACTTGGAAAACCAGCAACCCGAGCACCATACGCTTGGTATGGGCGACAACGTGGCGTCCGCCCCAAACATCACCCGCGTGACCCATGATGACGAATATATCCAGTTTGGTAACGAAAAGTACTTGAAGCTGGAGCTTGCTACCGCTTTCGGTGGTACGCTTAACCCAGGTTTGGGGCCTCCTCCCAAAAACAACTTGGCCAACCCGGCTCCTTTGGGCTTGTCTGCGTTTGCCTTGACCACGTTTGTGTTGTCCTTGATTAACGCCGAGGCCCGTGGCGTGACGATCCCCAAGATTGTGGTGGGCTTGGCCTTTTTCTATGGTGGCGCTGCTCAGTTTGTGGCTGGTATGTTTGAGTTGGCCGTTGGAAACACGTTTGGTGGGCTTGCATTATCGTCGTACGGAGGCTTCTGGTGCTCATGGGCTGCAATTCAGACCAAGCAATTTGGAATCACCGCGGCATACGAGGGGCACGAACAGGAGTTGGCGTATGCTTTGGGCATATTCTTGGTGGGCTGGTTTATATTCACGTTTTTCATGTGCTTGATGACGTTGAAGTCCACGGTGGCGTTCTTTTTGTTGTTTTTCTTTTTGGACATTACCTTTCTTCTTTTGGCCATTGCGGAATTCAACGGCTCCAATGCAGTGAAACGCGCCGCAGGGGTGTTTGGCATCATCACCGCTTTCGTTGCATGGTACAATGCTTACGCTGGTCTTGCCAACTCTCAGAACACTTATGTAACGGTGAAGGCCATTCCGTTGCCCGACTTGCAGGCCAAACGGGATTAGGTTGCCATAGCTAATGACTAATTATTTGTGCATTGTGTAGACGTCAGGCCACATGTCCTGCACATAAACCAGGGATGGTTGGATGTTTATATAAATATAAAGAAAATATCTCAATTCTATTAGATAACTTTATTCGACTTTGTAGAATTGTATTCGTTTGGGTCTCAAATCCTGCACAAAAGTAAACGTCAGGCAAATTGGTATATGCAGGTATAAAAAATGTGGTGAATCACCCACTGCCACACGATTATATACACTACCTCACACTATATGCACTATCACAGACCATATGCACTACAACAACCTCTTTTTATTTGATGAAATGGGACTTTGTCTTTAATGCGCGTAAGAATCATTCTATGTTAGAGGTATCGATAAACGTTTTATTGGTGGTTATAGAGGGTGTACTGTATATAACGATGTGTACTGCATACAACTCACTTCCCTAGATACGAAACCATTTTACTAATAAGCTAGTACGGAGAATATAGTAGAGATAGATGAGTCCAGTTTAGGTATTACCATTGCCCCACCAAATTTCCGAGTGTGTCCTGCATTTTGTCTAAATCTGTCTCGTCTAAATTCTGTCTAGCAGTCTATATACCGGATCATGCAGAGGTCCACGTTGCAAGAGTCGTTTTCTAGCCGCCCACAGCGTAAACCAAGCTGAAAATGGGGGTACGTCATGGTTTAGTCTGTTGGTATTAACAAAATTTTCGTCCGCTGGCGTTGCTGGAACCTTAGTCGACCGGTACTCCTGCATATAGCGCACAATTGTCTAGTCTAATTGTCTCGTCAAATTGTCTCGTCAAATTGTCTAGTCTAATTGTCTCGTCAAATTGTCTATTCAGATTGTCTCGTCAAATTAACTATTCAGATTGTCTCTATTCGTCCAATTAGGTGATTTTGTGGGACAAAAGCTCATAACCAGTCAAATTGTCTATATGCACTACCCCACCACTTTATCGTAATTTTGACTCCAACAGTATACCCGACCACCACTTCATCCCATCATTTCTGCAACTGAAATGACCTGCTGCAACTTTAAATATTCAAGTTAATTTGCTGGTCGGAATTTTCCCGGTGTATTTTACGGACAGATTTCCGGTAATCCTGCATATTTCCCGTGATACTTAGAGGCAGGAATGATGACTACAATGAAACTCAAGGCCCACAATGATCATACTTTAGATAAAGATTACGTAAGCGTCTTTGTTTCCTCTTTAGGCAAAATTACCTGAGCCTCTCACAGTGTAAATTCCATCACACTCGTTATATACATTGTGTGCCCATATGCAGGCTATTCCACAGTAGACAATTGTACAGTTTATGTCCAGTTTAATATGTAGTGTAACGCATTGAACGTAAAACAGACATGAAATCATCCTTAAATTGCCCGAAACAGACCTGAAGCAACCCCAAACCGACCTGAAACAAACCTGAAACCGACCTGAAACAAACCTGAAACCGACCCGAAATAAATTTATTGAAGATAGATCTGATTTGTTTAAAGTTCAGTTTGTTAAATAGTCAATAGTATTAACCATAGTACAGTTTTCAGTACAGTTTTAAGTACTGTGTAAATCGTAGTACTGCGTAAATTTCAGCACAGTGTAAATTTCAGCACAGTTTAGTGCAGAACAATGTAAATTACAGTACAGTGTAAAAAAGAGCACAGTACTTTCCACTAAATTTCCGACCAAAAAGGTGAATATCGAAAAATCCTCTTGACTCATAAACCTTACGGTCAGTGCCGACCGAAAACGTTCTATGGATGCAACC
The DNA here is from genome assembly GCA_002370815.1 of Metschnikowia hamakuensis. Taxonomy (NCBI): domain Eukaryota; kingdom Fungi; phylum Ascomycota; class Pichiomycetes; order Serinales; family Metschnikowiaceae; genus Metschnikowia; species Metschnikowia hamakuensis. Next base: position 16,838 of record NKZZ01001868.1, on the reverse strand, counting down.
ACAAACGTGCCTACCACATTTGCAGCCATCGCAATGCGTACTATAGAAACCTCACGTCTCCTACTTTTTGCAGTCATTCTCCCAAAATAGACGCAGAAAAGGGAATTCGAGGACGGAATTGGACAGAAAAAACGGAATTGGACAGAATTAGACAGAAAGACAGAAAAGACAGAAAAAGACAGAAAGTCAAACTGATCAACAGATTGGAGTCTTCGTTTAAACTGAATGGATCCATACAACCAACAATAATTATTGTTGAAGTTCCCCAAAGCCCTGGACCCCCAACACCAAAAAAGACCGAACAAAATAAGACACAGCAAAAAAAGACCGAACCAAAAAGAAGCAATTGGCAAAAAAGCAATGGGAGAAAAAGCAATGGGCAAAAAAGCAATGGGCAAAAAACCATGAATCTGAAATTGATTCAAGGAACAAAACATCAAGGCAAAGAAGGAATTGGAAAAATTAGACGAATTGGAAAAGAACAAATCAAGGGATCGGATAATCGAAACAGATAACCGAACAAAATTTCATGGATGTTCCAATTCCATTTCCATTCCCCCTTTTCACTTCCCTAAACTGTTCCAATCTAAAAAAGCAGAATCAATCAAAAAAACCTTTTGGGATTTTCTTGTGACCCTGTCTCATGAATATGATGCCTAGAGAGACACTGAAGAACTTGAAACACTGAAGAACTTGAAACACTAAATCATTCTGAGAAGTTGTGGAGTCTTTGGAAACAAAGATGATGATGATGATCTCCAGAGTGACCAAACTCAAGACCATGGTTATGTGCCGGATCCCACCTTGACACCTCGAAAGTTAGCTGGACCAGTACATCCTAAGACTAGTCCACTAAAACCACTAAAACCACTAAAACCACTAAAGCCACTAAAACCACTAGTGTATGGGCTTTGGTTCTGGAGGTAGTTGCTCCTGTATCCAAGTTGACTCCTGTATCCGAGTTGGCCCCTGTATTGAAGATGGCCCCTTGCTTTCTTAAATGCTATGGAGTAGCCTTTTGCGGAATCCAGAATCGAAAAGTGTCTCGTCTGAACATTGGATGTTCCACTTTCCTTTTCTTCATCTTTGGCGACTCCGATTGGCCAGACACCAGACAAACAAGACACCAGACAAACAAGACACCAGACACCAGACACCAGACAAACAAGACACCAGACAAACTGGACAAAGCAGACACTTTGGAGTCGGACAATTGAGACAAAACTGGACAGGAAGCCGAACTTGACTCAACCGAGTAGTCAGAAATTCAGATCCTCTCGATCTGAATTGACCTCCATCCTCTATTTTCCACCAAGTATGGAGCCTGTAGTATAGCAGTGGATACTAGTCTTTCTGGAATGGCCAGTCAAGAATCCATAGAAATTCATAGTCACTCAAAAAGAGCTAAAACAGCCAAAACAGCCAAACAGCCAAACAGCCAAAAACAACAGTACACTAGTAATTCTGATGCTAATGATATGGACCAAAACACTGGAGTACTGGAGTACTAGAGTGTTGAACACGAGGATGAACAACTCCAGATCACTGCATGCTCGTGTCACTGCATATAACCACGGGAAGGAATGGCTTGGCCTTTGATATGCAAAAAACACCAAAACTCCAAAACTCCAAAACTCCAAAACTCCAAAATGATTCGGGAAAAGTGGCCAGTGAGAATTACTCAGCCACATCTCGTTCTGGAAATCAAAAAAATTCCTAGTAATAGTTTGGAATCCAAAAATAATCCAAATGGCCGAGATGACCACCACAGTTCCACACGTTTTGAAGTCTTGAAATCAAGGACTTAAATATCCCGGCTTTTGAGCAAGTTCATTGTAAAACCCAAGATTTCTTCATCTCTCTTTTCCACCGATTTCCCACCGAAAAGTGGGGGCAGAAAAGTGGGGGATTCGCTGATTGAGATGGAAAAGTGGCTCTATTTTGAAATTCCACGTCATTTCCTCCATCTGTCGAGCATCTCGCCTGTACCTTTTCTTGTAGAAAGATCATCATCACTTTTGCTATTCGGCCAAAAAACTTGGCTTGGCCAAAAAACTTGGCTTGGCCAAAAAACTTGGCTTGGCCGTGAAACTTGGCTTGCTTGGCCGTGTTCCTGCACATTGGCTCCTGCACGCAAACATGAGACTCTGAAAACGTCCTCTTAAGCACACTTCGTTTCACAACTTCACAATCCCATCAGCAGTATTGGAGCAAGTCTTTCTCCAATTATCAGTGTAGACCTTGGATCCCATAAACAAGAAATTCCAAGATCTTTTAGTGTAAGAACGCAAGTTCCCAATGACCTTCAGTTCCTCAAGATGGCTTGAAGAATCTTAATTTTTTCACCATTTTAAATAAAAAAACAAGCCTAAAGAATTCAATGGACCAAAGAATTCAATGGAGCAAAGAATAAGCCGAACGTCGCTTAAACTCATCAGGTTCGGAAACTCATCAGTCTCGGAATTGTTTGGAGCTATCATTGATGGGCTTTTCTGCAGAAAACCATAACCTTGGATAATTGGTATATCCAATACTCCGGAGTAGCACACAGAAAAGGAACCCTTGTTTCCTATCCTATTTTGGACGTATAGAAGCATGAAATGCAATGGAACTTTGCTATTTTAAGCAATGACAAAGTGAAGGACTGCACAGTAGGCCCTAGCAAGGTAATTCCTCCCTTCTCAAAGTCATCACTTCAGTAATCTTAATTATCCATGCTTTGGGGTCTTTTCACTGTTTGCATATAGTCAGGTTAACGCATGAAAATGTTTGAAAAACTTAAGAATTGATTCGGTTCTGTAGTGTCACGTGATTTTTTCGGTCTGCTGTTGTCATGTCATCACGTGACCAAAAATCATTTTTTTCTGGTTCAGACTGGATTCAACATCACATCGAAAAATCACCCTTTCTTGAAAGATCACTATTTCTCGAAAGATCACCCTCTCTCAAGATCACCCCTTCTGATCTTTATGACTCATGTAGGCCTTTACATGGGCCCTGTAGATAACCACTTGTTCACGTGACTTCCACGTACTTCATCCCGTTCAGTTCGTCACGTGACGTCATAACCACTTGCCCAGGTCTTGGCAAAGCTAATAGCCAATTGTTCAGGTAACGTGGCCCCATTTTGATGACCACTCCACGTGGCTTTTTATGAATCTCACCATCGTCACGTGGTGTTGATGGCAATGATTCTTGGCACCCGATGAAATGGCCACGTGACCAGGCTCGGTTGGGCTGTGGGGTGCGTTCAACTGCACTTGGAACGTTCAAACGCCTCTCGGTTCCAGCCGCATGTGCAGGCTTCGAAGATTATATGCAGCTCTTGCAAAAAAATGCCTTGAGCAGCATATAAACGGCATTCATAGGCGCATGACCGAATTTCTGATTCTGTACCTTCATTGCATCTGTTCGTAAGAAGGACTTGATGACCTCCAGCGCCCACACATAAAAAGTTATCAAACACCACAAGCTTTTCCAATCATTTCCAAGTCTGATAGAGTCAAAAGAACAAAAGACTGAGTCGCCTTATTGAAACAAAGACCAAATTAGGCAGTTTCAGCTCCAGCAAGACATCCACATTTGACCACATTTGAAGACATTCAAAAGTCGGCCCAAACCTAATTTCAAAGACGGAAGATATAGTCCAAGGATCAAACCTCACCATCCATCAACATCCAATCTTCACCCATCTCAACAACCATCCAATACTCGTTATTAGAGTGTATCCAGGAAACAGTATCTTAGTCTGGTCTTCCATCTAGAACCCATTTGTTTTTCTTGTCATATCATAATGCTGACCAAACTGGAGTCGGTCTCGCCGGCCTTCTCGGACCTCCAGTCATTTCAGCTGCCGAACCCTCAGAAACCGCTGTTTTTGGAATCTTTCCAGCGCAAAACGGGTAAAGATTACCGAACAAAGGACCTTAGAATGTCACACTTGGCAGTCATTGCATTGAGCAGTGGACTCGGTACAGGCCTTTTGGTGGGCACTGCATCCAAGCTTCGGCTCGGCGGTCCCCTCTCGCTATTAATTGCCTATTTCTTCGTGGGCCTCATGTGTATATGCACCATGAATGCCGTGGGCGAATTAACCGTTGCGTATGCTGATTTGGAAGGCGGGTTCAACGAATGGTACCGTATCTTTTTGGATAAATCCATGGCCTTTGCCTTAGGCTGGAACTATTTCATGATGTGGACCACGGCCATCTCGCTAGAGCTCGTGACCGCGGCTTTAACCATCAAGTTCTGGAACACCTCCGTGGACCTGGACGTGTTCGTGGCCGTGTTTTTGGTGTTCATCTTTTCGGTCAATTTCTTTGGCGTTAGGGGCTATGCAGATGCTGAGTTCATCATGAACTCCATCAAACTCCTCATGTTGACGGGGTTCGTGATCATGGGCATTTGCATTGATTTGGGCGCCTCTTCTTCCGGCTTCATTGGAGGAAAATATTGGCATGACCCGGGCTTTATGACTGGATTCAAAGGAGTGGTGGTGTGTTTTTCCACGGCGTCGTTCTCCATGGGTGGAACGGAGTTTTTGGCCCTTTCGGTTTCCGACGTTAAAAACCCCAGACGGGCGCTACCCGTGGCTATCCGGCTTGTTTTCGTCCGTATCGTCTTCTTTTATTTTGGCTCCTTGGCCATTGTGGGTTTGCTTGTTCCCTATGATAACCCTCGCTTGATGGGCTCCGGGGCCTCGGACACTAGTGCATCTCCATATGTGATCGCTGCCAGTATTCATGGGGTCAAGGCTGTCCCACACATTATCAATGCTGTGATCCTCAACTCAGTGATTTCCGTGGCCACCGCCGCCATGTACTCATCGTCCAGACTCCTCCGGTCTTTGGCTCAACAAGGACATGCGCCCAAATGGTTTGATTATACCGATAAGGCCGGTAGACCTTTGCGGGCATGGCTTGTCAGCGTAGCTGCCAGTTTCTTTGCTTTCATCGCCACCTTTGCCAGGCAGGACGTGGTGTTCAACTGGTTGCTCTCCATCGTGGCTCTCTCCTTGGTGTACATCTGGTCTGCGCTCTGTGTGTGTCATCTTCGTTGGAGAGCTGCACTCCGCCGCAACAACATTCCATTGGAGACTTTGGGTTTTGTGTCGTACACCGGTGAATGGGGCTCATACTATTCGATTTTGATCAACATCCTCATTTTAATTGGCCAGTTCTGGGTCGCTCTCTTCCCGGGCGACACTGCTGATGTCAACAATTTTTTCCAGAACTATACTGCCGTGCCGTTCACGCTAGTGTTGTACCTCGGCCACAAGATCTATACCCGGAAATGGAGACCCTTCTATATCAAGCTTGAGGATATTGATGTGTTCAGTGGAAGAACCATCTATGATAAAGAAATTTTGGCTCTTGATAAGGAGGAGAAACGAGTCAAAGTCCGTTCTGCTTCATGGCTCACTAAGCCGTTTGTCTGGTTTTTTTCCTAGTCAGCCACCCTCAGCAGATGACTAGTAAATGCTATGAAGACTTTGGTCTTTATTAGCTGACAGGTTTTCATTAAGCAAGGCTAAGCGTTCATGTGAAAGTTCTCATACCTGGTACCGTATACCATTTGTGGATAAACAACATTGACCAAAGCGGGATTTCAGGCCTGCAAACGACATTTTAAATTGTCTACCTTCATAATCACTGCATATGCTGCTTTGATCCGATCATAAAACTCCGAAAGTGGGTACAAACCACTCCACCGTCGTCGCGAGCACATAAAAGGCTCGACAAGGTGGCGACTAATCATGAGATCATGATCATGTACCTTGTTGCCATATTATAATACTATTCTGAAAGACCTGCTGGTAAACAACATAAAGAAACAGTACCAAGACTTGTGAGCCGTTTATAAATATAAAGGGGTTATGAAGACCAATGTATGGTAGGTTGCATGGATGTAGTCAAAAAATAAATATGGATTTTAAGCTGGGGGATGGCATGAATTTATATGTTTTGGCGCTGCAGTGTGCGATTTGCAGCCGCGTGGGTGCAGGCCTACACAAAAACACTAATACACACAAAACTCACCAAATTCGACCTAAAAAAACAAGGATTTTACACACTCAGCGTTTGTGATCCTTTCTTACATTCTCTTGATGCCTGAAATGGTGCACCGGCTTGCCTTACTAGGCGGTCCTGCTTCCTAATTAGTGCGTGGCGAAGGGGGTACATTGCAGTGCATTGCGCCATGTTTCAAGCATGTTTCAAGAAATCCCGCAATTTTTAAAAATATATTTAAACCCCCATTTCCTCCCTTGAAATCGAAGTAAATTTTACAGCTTCCTAAGAGAGCAACTCGGCTGCACCGGATGTACCTCAATTACTCCTCAACCATATAAGCATCCATCATATATTAACTATCCTAGGGAGTATCCATAAATGAAACTTTCACAATTGTTGTTGAATACAAGCATTACAATGTTTGTTTGACCTGAGACTGTTTATTGATACAATTAAGAAATGTTATTAACCGAATAACTGGTTGACCAATAACATTCCTTAGTAAGGATTTTATTGTGGAGTATCTCGATCTTTCCCTTAAAACCGTTTGAAAATCCAATTCGTGGAAAGCCCAGCATGTTATGGTGTTTCAAGGTGTTTCAGAGTGCAGTGTATTCATGTCAATGGCAGTGCAAGATTTCACTATTCCCGCGAGGTGCAGTCAATCTCCACTCATTGCAAAGCACAACAAGGTTAAAGTCTAACAAATTATATTTCCTGGTACAGCTGTACAGTACTCCGGAACTGCTCAATATTTATGATTTATGGTGATATCTCATTGCGCCTGCATATAGCCTGCAGCCATCTTCACGTTGCTTATCGCACGTGAGATGCCCGCCATCCACCTAATCATGGAAGCAGAGGAGCCGGAGTACCAGCTCGTGGATCAGAATGAGCTCGAAACCTCCATTTCTCGCAAGGCCAATAAAGCGATTCTCGCAAAAGAATTGGAATTGGACGAGAAACGCCTACAGAAGACCCTGGAGGCTTTGGAGAAGGCCAACCACAAAATCAAAACCCTTGAGGCCCGTTTGAATAGCTCCAGAACAAAACTCTCCCAGAGAAAAGAGCTTCGGGACGAGATCCAGTGGTTTCGGGACAATGAGCAAGCGCCGTTGCTGCAGGACATGCAAGATATCCAGCAGAGAATGAAGGAGAACAGACAGCAATCCACCACAAGTGGAGTGCAGGCCATGGAGGGCGAGACGGAGAAAGATTTCTTGATCCGGACCGGAAAAATCACTGCTTTCGGTTCGGCGAGTGGTTTTACGTCTCAAACTGGTACCCAGTCTCGAGTCAATCTCCGAGCTCCAGGCTTTCATGACACAGAGAGTGAAAAGGATGAAGAAAGCAAGACTGATAAAAACCTGAAGGCTTTAAAACCTGAAGGTTCAAACGAGTCGGGGGATGTTAGAGGGTCTGATTTGGGAAGAGAGTCTAATGGGTCAGAAATAGAATTCGTGGAATCGGAAAAAGAAGACGCATCAGAGAAGGAATACACCTTGGAAAAAGAAAATGCATCAGATTTCGAAGATTATGATTCCGGGTCGGATAAAGAAAGTGCTTCGGATATCATGGAGGATATAAAGCCCTCAACTACAGTTTCCTCTGATCGCAATGTTGATGACGGAGACGAGGCATTTTACCAGCAAAGACTAAAAGCGTGGGTGAATGAGAGGCTGAAACTCCGAGGACCTTCTGAAAATGACGAGAAAGAAGAATGGTTCATGCCCCACCCCAAGATCCCCGATGCAGTGCTCAATGACAAATTCAAGCTTCCCGGAGACGTTTTTCCGTCCCTCTTTGACTATCAGAAAACATGTGTGCAATGGCTTTGGGAACTATACACGCAAAAAACCGGAGGGATTATTGGAGATGAAATGGGCTTGGGAAAAACGATTCAGGTGATTGCTTTTCTCGCTGGGCTTCACTACTCCAATCTTTTGGAGAAGCCCATTTTGTTGGTGGTGCCGGCCACCGTGCTTAACCAGTGGGTCAATGAGTTTCATCGGTGGTGGCCGCCGCTCCGATGTGTGATTCTTCATAGCATTGGGTCGGGAATGACCAAAAAGGGCAAGAGAAGCCGAGATGCTTATGACTTTCTGGATGACGAGGAAGAAGTCAAACCGAGTGCCAGCCAGGGTCTGGCCAAGGAAATCGTGGACCGGGTGTTTGAAAAAGGACACGTGCTCGTAACCACCTATATGGGATTACGCAACTATTCGAGCCTTCTTCTTCCCAAGAAATGGGGCTATGTGGTTTTGGATGAAGGCCACAAGCTCCGGAACCCCAATCTGGAGATCTCGCTCACGTGCAAACGGGTCAGGTGCCACAACCGCATCATCTTATCGGGAACGCCGATCCAGAATAACTTGATTGAGCTCTGGTCACTTTTCGACTTTGTTTTCCCCGGCCGGTTGGGCACGCTCCCCATATTCGAGCAGCAGTTTTCCATTCCAATCAACATGGGTGGATACTCCAACGCATCCAATGTGCAGGTGCAAACAGGGTACAAGTGTGCCGTGATTCTCAAGGACTTGATAGCGCCGTACCTTCTCCGGCGGCTCAAGGTGGATGTGGCGCAGGATTTGCCGAAAAAGCACGAGATGGTGTTGTTCGTCAAGCTTACTGCATATCAGCAGGAGATGTACGAGCGATTTTTGGGCAGCGAAGACGTGAGCTCGATTCTCAACGGCAAGAGAAACCTTTTGATGGGCGTGGATATGCTCCGCAAGATCTGTAACCACCCAGACTTGGTGGACCGGGAAATGCTCCAGAAAAGGTCCGATTATGACTATGGAAATGCTTCCAAATCGGGAAAGCTCCAGGTGGTGAAAAACCTTTTGCAGCTCTGGCAAATGGAACAGCACCGCACGTTGCTTTTCTGCCAAACAAAGCAAATGCTTGATATCTTGGAGAAGTTTGTGGGAAATCTCAAAACGCAGGGCTCGGATAATAGAACGTTCAACTTCCTACGCATGGATGGATCTACCCCGATTGTCCAGCGACAGCAGTTGGTGGACACGTTCAATACCAACACCAACTATGACGTGTTCTTGCTCACGACCAAAGTGGGCGGGTTGGGGGTTAACCTCACGGGAGCAGATCGGGTGATTATTTTCGATCCCGACTGGAACCCATCCACGGATATCCAGGCACGAGAAAGAGCCTGGAGGTTGGGCCAGAAAAAAGATATCACCATCTACCGGCTCATGAGTGCAGGAACAATCGAGGAGAAGATTTATCACCGGCAAATCTTTAAGACGTTCCTCACAAACAAGATCTTGAAGGACCCGAAACAGAAGCGGTTTTTCAAGATGAATGATCTTCACGATTTATTCACTTTGGGCGATCCCGAGGAGAAAGGAACCGAAACAGGCGATTTGTTCCTGGGAAATGAGCATGTTTTCGGGGGAGAAAAAGACCGGAAGTCGACCCGGTTGGACAAATCCGGCGATGACGATCTCAAGCAGGTGGCCAGTATCATGGGAGTCTCGAAATTGGATAAGTTCCAGGAAGGCGAAAGCGAAGATGAAACTGAGGAAAAGAATGAGAATGGTGACCAGGATATCATGAACAAGCTCTTCTCCAAGTCCAAGGTGCTTCATAGCACGTTCCAGCATGACGATGCTTTGAACTCAAGCAATGAGCTCTCATTGGTGGAGAAAGAGGCCAACCGGGTGGCCAAGGAGGCAGCAGAGGCGTTGAAACGGTCCCGGATGAGTGCACGCAAGAATGTCATTGGAACACCCACATGGACCGGAAAGTTTGGAGCAGCCGGGCGATTCGGACCAAAGACAAGTGGAATCGCAAAGTCGAACGGGACCGGAAACAAAATCGGAAAGTCTTTATTCGGGAAGAAAGCAGGCAAAGTTCAAACATCCGATGACCTCTCGTCGATTTCTATCTTGAAGGAGTTGAGACAGACGAAAACGGCGGAGCCGGAACCAGCAAGAAACGAGCTATTGGAGCATCTCGTGCAGTTTCTACAGAAACAGCCGGACCAGTTCAGCAAGTCCAAGTCGATTCTCCAGTCGTTGCCGAAAAGTGTGGATGTCAATGATGAAGCGGAAATGGTCATGGTGAGGTCACTTCTCCGGCAGATTGCCGATTGGAACAGAACGCAAAAGGGCTGGTCGTTGAAGAGCTCGATAAAGGAGTGAGAACCAGAACCAGAACCAGAACCAAAACCAAAAATAGAAGGGAAGACTCAATCAGTTAAAGATGGTGCTAATATCACTAGGAGTATATATTAGTCTCACAGGAGCATTGTGAATAGCATCATTAGTAAAAATGACGAGCTCTTTGAAGAACAGAAACTGTGGTTTAGACTCGTAGACTCAATGTTAGGACTGCACAATGCGGTTTGAGATATGAATACTGCTAAGCAGTCAATAATCAGTGTTTCCACATCGTACCATACCTGGAGTATTTGGTAGTAATTCTGCATATAAATCGGTTAGTTCATTGTTTTCTGTTTCCCATAGCTCAATGCAGAAAAGGAGGGAATTCCATGATCAAATGTTGGGGGGCCCTGAACCCAAAGTATCATCCCGAAGTACCACCCAAAATCAATGCATCAGGATCAAAATTATGTATTAACATTGAGGTCAAAATCAATATCTTAACATTAAGGTCAAAATTGGTGTATGAATGTCAGTCAAGGAAAAAAAAAATAGGGGGTGGAAAAGCGAGGGGGACGGGCTACTTTTATATTCAGTTGGCTGTAAAAAAGTGCGGGGTTTATGGTTGTTTCAGATTTCGCACCACGGTGGCAAAATGCGCGAAAAGTGGCTGCAATTTTAGAGAAAAGGGAAGAATATAAAAGTAGGGCAATTTCCTGCGAAAAAACCCCCCCTTAAATTTTATAATCAAAATCATATCCATCCAATCAAAAAGCAGTAATTATTACGAAGCAGGGATATCACCAAACGGAATTACCAAGCAGAGATAGAAGGGATTACCAAGCAGAGATAGAAGGGATTACCAAGCAGAGATAACATCAATGACAAGATATTCGGGAGATTTAAGAAGTCTATGATAACTCTTCTTTTAAAATTAGAGGTCAACGTGTCAACAGGTTAACGATAGAAGTACCTGGATCCAAAAATCTTCTCTGGCTTCTTTCAAAATACAATCAGGTATTATTGCATATTCTATTGTTTCTCCTTTTTCGATACAAAACATCTATTATGGTTTCAGTTCGATTCCATTGATTCCATTATTTTTGGATTGCTATTGAATACACCTTTTCATTGGCTATACTTCCTTGAGGAGGTGGTACTCCCAGAATCAAGCTATTGACTATATCACAATATGAATCAAGGGTATTACCAGAAGTCAATCCATTGAATATTGAGAAATCCGGTGAATTAATAGCTTATGATCTTAGACTTTCTTATATGGCAATGCATTATTACCATATATTGAAATCAAGGGAAAAGTGGTCTACCTTCAATGAACTAATGCTAAGATCATACATTGCCAAGGTCAGATAATTTCAGTTATATTTTCTTGACTAGGGTGATATACTTGGAATATTATTGAATGAGTTATTGGTGAATGCATAATAGATATGGAGAAGGAAAGCATTCCTTTTAGAGTTTGATTCAATGACGGTTCCATTCTCAGATCCATATCTATACAACTCATTGGTGGGTATTTCCATCTAGACATTCCTGGTTGATAGTGCAGACTAACGGTTATACTTGCAGAGGTTTTCTGGATTGCAGTTTGCTATTGAGCCACCAAAGCTGGTCAGATTTAGGAATATCGTTTCTTTCCTTCCCCATTCTAGCATTCCTCCATTTCTCCATTCCTCCATTCCTCCATTTCACCTCATGGAGTGACTGGGTTTGCCGGCTACGTCTACTCCAACGGAATAGACTTGTGGAGACACCATCCTGAGATTACTTGAATCCATAACTCGAACCATGGCCAATCGAGCAGAATCCAAGAACATGGCCTTTTCGAGGAACTCCTTTGGAATCAACTACCAAAATTTTCCATTGCAAGGGGCCTCTCGCTTCGCTAAACCAAGGGGTACAATTTTAGGAAACATCTGGAATGGCTTTCTCTGCCACTGCTGTGTTGTGTGTTAAGTATCGATGTGGGTCCTAGCTTCAACAAATGGATACAGATTAGGCCCAAAGATAAACCAGCCTCTCGAGAAAAATAGCCTTATACCTTGATCATTTTGAAGTTTCTTGAAGCTCTTATTGCGTTCATGGTGTGAAGCTTGGGAGTGTCCTGATTGGGAGTGTCCTGATTGGGAGCGACCTGCATATACCCGATCCAACTGCTTTATCGCACTCACCAATGACCATCACCATAATAAATCGCAGGATGATTCAGAGAACAATTTTGGCCTTGACTCTGACATTTCCCAAACAACCCCCCCGGTTTCTTTCCAGTGTGCAAAATTCCAGTCCCGTCAAAAACTTCACGGAAAAGTGTCCCACGCCAAAATACGATACCGGATGCACATTCTGTACAATCGATCTTCCAGCAGATAAACCCATTGACTATGCCCAGCCGTTGAACGGAACTGCCGCCGTTCCATGGAAACACGTGTTGGCACTCCTGCATGGGGTGGCTGATTTTGACGAGATGCCCTCGAAAATCAACTTGATTCCGGGCTCCTTGGCCCAAGACTTTGAATTGGTCAAGCGGAAATTGCTCAGTCCCATGCACCCGGTAATCCTTTCCAACGTGCAGATTGGACATCCAGACGAACAAGGACAAGGACCCAAACCGATTGGGGCAAAGCACAGGGTCCGCGTTTATCCCGATAACGTGGAGGTGGAGTTTTCAGGAGACCAACTAGAAGAGTTTGTGCAGGCGTACTTGGTGCCGGCCGAAAAAGTACAGGTGTACAATCCGTTTAAAAAACCGGACGAAAATGGACAAACAGATGAAAATGGTGGCCGGAAGGGTCACGTGTTTGCGGAAACAAAGATCCAGAAAGATTTGGTACTCATTTGTGCCCATACCAAAAGAGATATTCGGTGTGGACTCCTAGCGGGGCCATTGCAGGAGGAGTTCCAGAAAGTGTTGGAAAAAGAAGGGCTTCTGCATAAGGTGGAAGTTGGGCGGATCTCCCATATCGGCGGGCACGTGTATGCAGGCAACGTGATTTATTTCCCCCAGGACTCCAACAAACCTGTGGTCTGGTATGGCCGGGTGTTTCCGCCCAATGTGCAGGGCATCGTGCAGGAAACCATCAAAAACGGTTCCATCATCAAGGAGCTCTACCGAGGCCAAGTGGACCCATAGATTGGTTTGAGAGTGGTACTTTCCACTGTCCAGTCTGGAGATCTGATTCCGGAGATTCGGGAAATTCGGGAAATCCCTTGATACTGGAGATCGGGAAATTCCTCAATATCAGAGATTCGGGAATGATCTCCACAAGTGTCCCAGTGCATCGTGTCGTTGTCAAATTCCTATTGAAAATTCATCTGAACTTATTTGAATACTTTTATTTGAATACTTTTATTTGAATACTTTTATTTGAATACTTCCATTTCCTGCATACAGTGCAAGGTGTTGAACGTGAGGAGGTCCTGCTCATGGGGTTTACGGGATTGAATCAGTTAAAAAGGGAAATAGCCATTTCCTAGGAGACAGACCAAAATACAAATGTCTGAAGTGGCAAATAATGCCACGCTGCTTAGAGTGATAGAGGCTGATTTCGGAAGAGCTCCAGCTTATGAAGTGACCAAGGGCCAAGGCTCAAGAATGGTGTGGCTTAGGTGCAGGACCGTGCTAATTGGTGTGGATTTATTTATTTAAACAATGGGCTTTTCAATCAGCCTAATTCCGTTTTTTAGTGTATCATAGACTATTTACGTATCTGTTTTACCACTACTAAAATAAACTTCAGTTCTACTTTAAAATAGTATAGAGGGCATGCATTCTCCTCCTCCCCCCACTATATGCAGGACTCACTTGATTAGTGTAATATACAGTACCCACTTTTTTCTGGCACTGCTCTATTTTTATAGATTCTTAATAATGTTGCTATTATTATTTACCGACAAAAGACAAAAAGACAGAAAAAAAAAGTAACAGAAAGTGACCGACCGAAGAGTGACCGACCGAAAAGTAACCGACCGAAAAGTGCGGGCCAGATTCGCAGCCATTCAAAATAAAACTATAAATACAGGCCATTCCCCCCTCAATTCTTTACAGCAATTTTTTACCCCACACACACAGAAAGACAAAAAAACAAAAAGACAGACAGAAAGACAGAAAGAGAGAAAGACAGAAAGACAGAAAGACAGAAAGACAGAAAGACAGAAAGACAGAAAGACAGAAAGACAGACAGAAAGGCAAAAAGACAGAAAGAGAGAAAGACAGAGACTCTGGATAGAAAGACAGAGACTTAAGACAGAAGGACAGAGACTTAAGACAGAAAGTCAGAAAGACAGAGAGTCAAGAAGACAGAGACTTTGGACATAGACTTAAGACAGAAAGACAGAGGCTTTGGATAGAGACTTTGGACAGAGACTACGGACAGAGACAGAGACTTTACACAGAGAAAAAAGACAAAAAGACAGAGACTAGTCAACATGGTAGTCTCTACAAAGTTCAACCGAAAGAAGGCACTATTTATACCGAGTGGAGTCAGACTAGCGTTTGTTGCCTCTCTAATGGATTCTCATGGACCTGGACCTCCAGAAGCAAAAAACAAGAAGGCTAAGAAAAGATTAAAGAGAAAAAAAGCATTGAGAAAGGAAGCATTGACAAAAGAAGCAACGAGAAAAGAAGCAATGGGAAAAGAAGCAATGGGAAAAGAAGCAATGGGAAAAGAAGCAATGGGAAAAGAAGCAATGGGTTCTGGATCGGGAGCTACGGTGCAGGACAGCAAGGATGTCGAAGGAATGGGATAAAGGAGAGGATGCCGAAGGAGCGGAAGAAGAGAAAGAAGAGGAAGGAGAGGAAATGGGACAACATTTCATGGATGTAAAGATCCCCCTTCCCCATTTCTACTTCTTCTCTGCAGTCCACACTGTCCACTCCTTCCCTGCTGTCACATTGTCCAATCACCACTACTTCACATTCCCTGAAACTACATCAAATAATTTATTAATCAAAATAACTAAGAATGGTTTTTATTATATTGATATGTGAAGATATACGAACCTTTCTTTATATCACATAATTATGGCCATTGGAGGAGTCTCATCCATTGAAGACGATTTGGAAACATAAAACCCAAACTTGGTCTTTCCTGAGACTTCAACAACTTGGTATTTCCTGAGACTTCAACAACTTGGTCTTTCCTGAGACTTCAACAACTTGGTCTTTCCTGAGACTTCAACAACTTGGCCTGGATCTGGGACTTCAAGCACCTACCCTTTGGACGTACGAAAGATCAACCTGGCCATAGAACGGTTGACATCTGCACCCAATCGTCATTCATCACAGTCAATAAGAAAAAAGTGACAATAGCGACGATAATCACAGTAAATCGATGAAGCAGTAGTCACAATGAAACAGCACATTTCTGACGTTGGTAATCATCTGCTTAGTTTGTCAAAGATAGACATTTCCTTGTACTAGTTCAGAGAGAAACCAGAACATACAAGGGACTGAGATGATCACTGGAATGCCATATTTTTTTAGAATCTTCGACTGTGAAGCCTCCACGGCATCTACCAGCAAAGCTGCACCTGCAGATTAGACAAGCCAACATGGCTTTCCTCCAATGAAACCACACACACCCTAGATAGTCCAGTACACCCTAAGATTCGTGCCATGGGAATTGCCGGGGTATGGAACCCGTGGGTGAGGATGTGGACTCCAAGGCCATTCAGGGACTTTATCAATTAAAGTCTGGGAGTACTTCGGGAGATGTACCAATCCTTCATAATTTGTATGCAGACGTCCAGAGCGTACAGTTCCAAGAAGATCACCAGAAACCCGAATACGAGTCTTATCGGTAGGATCATCGGTATGGCGGAAACGAATCCACGTTGTTAACTTGGGATTTTGGAATGGCAAAAAAATTGTCCGTTGCTATTAACCAAATTCGGTATCCTCACAGTTTTCACCCACCAGCGCTTTGAAACATCTTCTTGAAAATTCTTTTCTAAAACCAGTCCAAGTCTTATATAGTACTTGTATACTTGTCTCAAGCTTGTATAGTACTTTGGAGTATTGCTGTGGTATTCAGTTGTGCCAATCACTGGTGTGTATGCCTTTGGGTGTGTGTATAGAAGGTTCGAATTCATTGTTTCATGAAAATCCCAGAATTCATTGTTTCATTGTTTCATTGTGTCATTGTTAGTATCATGGAAGTTGTGGCTAGTATCATAGAATGACTAGGGGCTGGAAGGCTATAGAAAGCAGATTCAATTTCATGATAAAAGACCTAGTGAGTAAGAGCCTCCGGTTGAAAGAGGGAAGTAGTGCAACATGGCGTACAACTCGTCAATGTTGATTTGCCCAAACACCTTCTGGCCCTGAGCTCCAAACTCATCCAAGACTAGCTGAAGGCCTATAAACCCTCGTCACCTCTCGTTTTTCCTGCCTAAAAAGACATGACACTGAAAGCGATAATTCCTGAAGGACTAGTCAGTCAGTAGAAGTACTAGCAGTCATGTCATAGTAAAAGCGGCAATCATTCAGTCAGTCATAATCATTCATTGTAGAAGTAGTGACTGTACTATTCGGTCATAGGAAGGTACTAGTCGGTCATAGGAAGGTACTAGTCGGTCATAGTAAGGTACTAGTAGAAGTAGAAGGACTAATGTTAGAACTTAACAGGTTCGTGGACTATATAAAATATAAAGTCATATCAATTTGTGTATTCGTATACTATGA
>NKZZ01001866.1:0-39358 GCA_002370815.1 Metschnikowia hamakuensis | reverse complement strand
ATACTGGTTCGATTTCGGGCTTGATGATCCGATCGGTACCATCGGAGAACTTGGATTGTTTCTCGCCCGAATCCTGTGTAGTGATGGTCTTAAGTTTGATGCCACTGAGTCTGTCATTGATGGATTCAGGCTCAGATGCGGCTTCGGCTTCGGACTCGGACTCGGACTCGGACTCGGACTCCTCGGACTCCTCGGACTCGCTTCCGGCCTCTTGCTCTGCCAAAAGACGGTTCAATTCGGCTTCCTCCTCATCTTCAGATTCTTCGCTGGCGTTTTCGTCGGCGTCGTCGAAGTTGGCGCCACCAAGTTCATTTTCATCGCTCTCCTCTTCGCTCTCCCCATCGGTATCATCAGCCTCAATGTCCAAGAGACCTTCGACCTGGAAATCGTCGTCGGCCTCCAGCTCCGAGGCGTCCAAATCACTTCCCGACCGCTTCTGCGGCTTGGGCACTGGCAACTGCTCTTTCTTACCCTTTTTGGCCATGTTTCGGTGATGCGTGGTGGAGTAGTAGCGATGGAGATGAGGAAAAAAATCAAGCCTGAGATGCGCGCTGTACGCACTACCTCATGCCTATGCATGGTGTCTGGCTCTCCACACTACACCTCTACATAACACCATGAACTCCATAAAAAAAATCCTCGAGATAAATAATAGCGAGCTAGCGGCTAATACCCCCGACGCAGCATCCTGGCATGCGGACTATGCTGACACTTCCTACCTATACGTAGGCAACCTAGACCGCACGCTCAAGGAAGTTGACATTCTCACCATCTTCTCCCAGTATGGGAACCCAACCCACATCAATTTGGTCCGGGACAAGGAGTCCGGTAAACTGCGAGGCTTCTGCTACCTCAAGTACGAGGACCAGCGCTCGTGTGTGTTGGCCGTGGACAATTTCAATGGCACCCTGATCTATGAACGGCCTTTGAAGGTGGACCATATCTACTACAAGCTAGCCAAGGGGCAGCAGGAGGACGACTTCAAGGTGGATTACCCTGAGGTCAAGCAACAAGCGCAGCAGCAAATCGAGGATGCTCCAAAGCTACTCGAGAGTGAACCCGTCCAAGTGTCTAGTGGTATAATGGATGATGATTTCGAAGATCCCATGGCCAATATGGTCATGGTGAAACCCGAACGAAGACACAGGAGGAGAGAAAAGGGAGAGAGAGAACATAGAAGGGAGAAGAGGGAGGGAAGAAGGGAGAAGAGTGAAAGAGATCCAGATCTGAAGAGTGAAAGAGATCGAGATCTGAAGAGACATAGAAGTGACCGGAAAGAAGACAAAGATCCTCAACCATAAGACACATTACATTTCAAAAGACGAATTTCCAAGAAGCTTCTATTCCAGAATTCATTCAGACAAAGCTCCATTTTTTCAAAGTTCCATTTTTTCAAAGTTCGCTTTTTTCAAAAAACTTATTTCTTGGTGATCGTCTCAAGCCCATAGTTTTGGTAGTACTTGAAGAAATCCTCCTTCTCGCGCACCCCCAACTCCACCTGACTCAAGCCATTCTCAGAGAACGCCCTTTGGCATGCCTTCACGTTTGAGTTGTCCAAAGGCACAATCTTGATCTTCACATATGATTTCCCACCTGCGGCCATAAGCTTCGAGACATATGCCTTGGGACTCATGTGGGGAACAGGAAGAGTGAGGGTCCCAGGGTAGTATCTCAAGATAGTCACCTTGGTGGACTTGGCAAGCTCCAAAACACTACTCGTCAAAGTGCTGAATGGCATAATGGCCTTATTATTGGTTGGAGTGCCCTCAGCAAAGAAAACAACCAATTTGTCCTGCACATGGCTCTTCAAAGTGCCAGTGACTTTAGTGCCAAGTGCTGGCACCTTCTCCATCAGAGAAAAGCAAATCCAAAGCGCTTGCCACACTGAAAACAAGTACAAGTCCTGTTTGACTGGAAGAACCACAGCTATGGAATTCACGGAGTTGACCTTGGAGATGAGGTAAAGCACGAGAATATCAAGAGGTGATACCATGTTCGACACCACCACATCATCCACATCCGGCTGTTTTGCATATATCTCTGCCAGCTTCAGTTTCCGAACGCCCTCAACGGAAATATCAAAGTCGCCAAGCGAAAACAAAAGACTCAAGATGGCCTTGATGGCGGACTTTGGAATGATCGATGTTAATGCATATAACACCACGAAAATGGGCCATTTGACCACCAACCTAAGAGGGTGTACTATGTATTTATTGAGTGGCAGCGTAGGAACATCCACGGGGAGAAAGGGCGAGATTCCCGTGCCTTTGTCTCTCCAAGTGCTGAACTTCTCCATGGTTAACAGTGCACTTGTGCGAGGAAAAGTTCAAGACAGATAGTACAGTGTGTCACGTGAGCCTTGACTACAAAACAAAGTGTAAACCAAGTAAATATATCTTAACATTATATTGACCACATACTAATATACAAAACCACACGGCGACCATATCGCCACTGGGCCAATTATAAGAAGGGAACATGAGGAAAAATCAATTTTCACAAACGTCAACCACTTACAATTCTTGAGAAGCCTTGGAAGTAGCCTTCTTAGCTGGCAACAAGGATTGGTGAATGTTTGGCAAGACACCACCTTGAGCAATGGTGACGTGACCCAACAACTTGTTCAACTCCTCATCATTTCTGATGGCCAATTGCAAGTGTCTTGGGATGATTCTGGACTTCTTGTTGTCTCTAGCAGCGTTACCGGCCAATTCCAAGATTTCAGCAGCCAAGTACTCCAAGACGGAGGTCAAGTAGACTGGAGCACCGGAACCGACTCTTTGAGCGTAGTTACCCTTTCTCAACAATCTGTGGACTCTTCCGACTGGGAAGGTCAAACCTGCCTTGGCAGATCTCGAGGTAGATGCCTTTTCAGTTGATCCTGCTTTTCCTTTACCACCAGACATTATTATTTATTGTATTTATTCGTTAACTTAAGAAACAAAAAAACAACTTTAGGCCAAGTGCGATTTTAAGTACTTTTATAGGACCGGGGTTTGCCTACGAGGTGTGCATCATTAACCCTTTGGGGCCCGCGCGTTCCTGCACGTGGCGCCGTCTGCGGTCCTCGAATCTCTCCAGGTTATCTCCTCTACGCATATTCCTAGACTTACCCGCGTTTTTTCCGGGCTGACATTTACCGCTTTTCTCGAGTAACTCTCAGTCCGTACCCACCGCGAATGTCCTGTCCTCTCCTCGCCTTCTCCACGGTATTCACCTATTGGAGCCAACGGCCACCACGAATCTTGGGCCCGCGTTGTCTCCTGGGCAGTGCACCAGCATATCACGGCTCAATCAACACACCAAGATTCGCCAAGTGATGTGCAGAATTCTTCCAAATGTAGACACAACCAGATTCAGAAGAAATAGGTTGGAGAAAAAGAATTTACTGGTAATTACTATTACTCAATACAAAGAGGTTTAATTCAAGAGGTTTAATTCAATGTAATTCCTAACAATGATTTACTGTAGCTTCAAGCGTAGACAATTACTGGTGAAGTGCAACATCCAATGCTAGAGACCAACGCAAAGGCTTAGCTGCAACAAACTGCATTAGGCTGCAACCACCATTCACGGATCGAAGATTCGCACGGGACGCAAACATAAACAAGTCTCATTCACGCAAGTTTGGAGAAATTAATGGGCGTGTTCCGCGGAGAAACACGGTGGTAGAAGGCCACGGTGGAGAAGACGCGGAGAGCGCGAGGCAGTTCTCAGATATACACAGTGGGGTGCGAAAATTACGGTGTTTGTTGTGCGGAAAGGAATGGCGCACTTGCAGGACTGGAGCGCACCAAAGAACGCGAGTTCCCCCCTGCACGCTCTCTGTGGCAAGTAGTATATAATTTGAGAAGATTCCCCAGAGCCACTTGATTTAATTTTTTGATAACTACTTAATTTTACAACACAACAACAATGGCCCCAAAAGCAGAGAAGAAACCAGCCTCCAAAGCCCCAGCTGAGAAGAAGCCAGCTGCTAAGAAGACCGCCTCTTCCGAGGGTGCTAAGAAGAGATCTAAGACCAGAAAGGAAACTTACTCTTCTTACATCTACAAGGTCTTGAAGCAAACCCNATCTAAGACCAGAAAGGAAACTTACTCTTCTTACATCTACAAGGTCTTGAAGCAAACCCACCCAGACACTGGTATTTCCCAAAAGGCCATGTCCATCATGAACTCTTTCGTGAACGATATCTTTGAGAGAATTGCTTCCGAAGCTTCTAAGTTGGCTGCTTACAACAAGAAGTCCACCATCTCTGCTAGAGAGATCCAAACTGCCGTCAGATTGATCTTGCCTGGTGAATTGGCTAAGCACGCTGTCTCTGAAGGTACTAGAGCTGTCACTAAGTACTCTTCTGCTGCTAACTAATTATGATGAAAATGTTTGTGAAAATGCGATTCTAGTGCGGCACTGAGTGCCTTGCTTCGATCTACCATTTGTTTATTCGGCACACTCATGTCATGGACTGGTCAGTGTAATGTATATTTGTATATTAGTAATGGAACTTATTTTTGTATTGGAAAACATTGTAGTCATTCACGGTCTTTATTAAAGGGTTCTACTTTTAGTTGTTCTCAATTAATATATTATGCTAATTTTCGTTGCCTAGGTTCTGGCTAATGGAAACAATCACCATCCAACTGCACCAGAAATTAAAAAGGTGATGGAGCCAAAAGGCATGCCGGACTCCGTACACCATACTGTATACTATAGTGTACACCAAGGTGGCTATGGTGACGTTGAAGATGTACAAGCGAGGTTGCTTGTCCTTGGCCTGGAACCCAAGAGGGATCACGTCCCCATAAAAATTGTGGAGTTCAATCAACACGAGAATGGGTGCCACAGCAAGGAAATTATGGTGGGACGAGAAAGGCGTTGCCCAGCTCAAGTTGAAGTTGTGGATGAAGACAATGACAATGGGCACGTTGATGGGGAGCACCCACAACATCATCATCAAGATGCTGAAGTTATAGTTCCACCAGGACCTCAGCGACTTCTTCCATATGATCTTAATGCAGCTGAAGATCTGGATGACAAAGCAAACCACGTAGGCAAACTGGAAGGGTAAGTAGAATGGGATCATGAGGAGGAGTGCTGCCGATGCAAGGAGCTTTTTCTTGGATACTCCAGTGCTTTTTTCCGACTCCTTCTCGAATCCAGGCTCCTTCCTACCAAGACAAGAGCTGATCCTTGTCATGAGGCTCACCAAGAGTCTTCCCGTTGACGTAAGGAAGACACACATGAAGCAGTTGACACCAATGGCCATCACAAAGAATAAACAGCCAAGAATGGCGAGGGATGTTTCCTCCAATCCCAAATACAAGGAGTTTGTTTTGTAGTTGGAGTCTGAAATTGCTTCGTAATTGAAGGGGATTCGAAGGTTGACTGGGTCCAACCAATTCAACACTTTTTGAACAGCAGGCAGCCGAGTGGCCGGGGTAAGGAGAAAGATAAGCAACATGATGGGAACGAAAATGTGAAGCTCGGTCATTTTCGACATTCCATAGTGATAATCTGGGAACTTGCCTGTGTTGGCGTATTTCCTTAATTGGAACACCATCACTAGAAGAGTCACTGCCAAACAATGAGAAACCACGGCTAACCTATACCTCACCACAAGTAGTTTGAGACTGTAGGCCCAATCGATAGAAAGATTGAGCTCCATGGAAGTGACTTTTTCCTTCGAGAACCCTGCCTTTGGGTCTGCCCATAATTGGAGGTTTAGACCATTGGCCTCTTTGGCTGTGTTGAAAGGGGTGAAAGGTGCAATCCCGTGCATACTGATGGAGACAGTCTTCTCACCTCTCAAGTTGGTGATCCATTTCGTTTCATATGGCTCTGACAGCCACTGGCGTATGAACGGCTCGAAAAGCGGCCCGCTATCATCCTTGATCCGGATCTTGTATGCCAAAAGACTGGACCATGCACCAGTAAAATGGACATTCACAACAAGCCCTCGGCCGTGAAGTAATGATGTCTCTGCACCCCTCAGAATTAGGGACCACAAGCTGCTTTTGATGTTGATCTCAGATGCGTATTCTTCGCTTACCAGAACAATGACAAACTCATCTTCAGGGTGCTTTGTTCGCTTATCCACCACCAATACAGTCTCGAATCCTTGTAGTTGGTTCTTTTTGTAGGATAATGCTTGGAACGGAGAAAATTCTCCGTCGAACGCAGACTCTTCTAAAGTCTTAGTGTCCCTTGCGGATCTAGGAATCGAATGGAGCTCCAGCATGATGTCCACACAAAACAACTCTAGGAATTTGGACGTCTTCTCACTGGTAAACACCACGGACTCAACGGCAGTTCCTTCGTTGTCACATAAATAAACCTCGATGTTTTTGTCGTACTCCAGCTTTTGGCCCCCTCTGATCACCAGCACAGACGAGGAATTGCTGAGAGCTAAAAGAGTGAACTTGGTCTCTCTTGATTCGGGGTCCGATGATTTCCAAGTCTCGTGAGTAGCAACATTCACTGCAACGTCTTGAGCATCGAGTTTGAAAGAAATGGGGACCGAGCGGCTTTCCTCAAGAGTGTCCAGCAAATAGTACTCTTCAAATCCCGAGAGAAAGTTCTTTTTGAACACAGACATCCTTTTCTTTAGAGAGTGTGCACGCGAGGGCGAAGAGTAGTCCACAACCTCCAATAAGGCTTTCAGGATGGATCTTCTAAGCTGTCTGCACCAGACAATAGCCAAATGATCCATGGGAGTCCAAACACTCTTTATTCCAGTAGTATAGGCTGTGAATCCATTTGTTGGCGGTACAATGTAGCCAAGAGTGGTATAGTCTGCAGGCAAGACGGTATCGGTAAGGCCGCCAGTGATGGAGATGAGCGAGACATCATTCAAGGCTCCGAAATCCGTAAAGGACTCATCATTAAATGCACGGTACCAGTATCGATCTATGGTCAGGTATATCAGAAGTATATCTCCGTCAAAAGTAAGCGGGGGCACGGAATGCGGCGAAGCCAAACTGACTATGGTATTGATAGACCCCGGGGTATAGTTCTGTAGAGTGGGAAGAACGCGAGCAACAACACCGCCCATGGAGTGGGCCAAGATCAAAACGGACTTCGGGGGGTTTTTTGTATGGGCATAGAGCAGGAGAATAAAACGGATGGCCTCATTCAAGTACTCGGCCTGGTCGAGTAGAGTGCGGCCATGGAAAGCCGTGAAGTCCTCGTTGAAGTCGGCTGCAAAAAAGTCCAAGTTCTTGGCGTTTGTGTTTTCCACCACGTTTATGTTTTCGTCATAGT
This sequence comes from Metschnikowia hamakuensis, assembly GCA_002370815.1. Taxonomy (NCBI): domain Eukaryota; kingdom Fungi; phylum Ascomycota; class Pichiomycetes; order Serinales; family Metschnikowiaceae; genus Metschnikowia; species Metschnikowia hamakuensis. The sequence continues at coordinate 32,098 of NKZZ01001866.1, read as the reverse complement.
ATAGGTTGGCTGCCTCGGCGGCTATGGACCGCACTTGTCTGAAAGAGCCAGCGTTGCCAGGAACAAAGAGAACGGGAATGCCATCGAGGATCTCGAACCCCTTGTTCTCCGAGTCCGAATTGGGCACCGGGTCCTTGCCTTGTTCCCTATAAATGTAGAGGGAATATTTGGAGGCAAACTTGGTGTGGGACTCGTCAAAAGACTTGATCCGGGCATAGGATGGGTACATGTACACACTCTTGCACGAGTTGACGTCCGCCGCCTCGATCCATGCCTGGAGGTAGAGCCATGCTGTAGATACTAAGAGAACGAGCCCTAGACACGCCACCACGTGGAGGGGCTTTCGTAGAAGATCTCGTTGCATGTAAGTGAGACGTACGAGTATACACCTGATGTACACCTGATGTCTAGGCAGAGAGCGCGGATGTATGCAGGAGCTGATATAGACAAGCACAAGGATGTAATTAATAGACGATAAGATATTTTTAGATTTTTCATAATACTCTTTTGTGATTCTCTTTCATAGTTCTTTTCATTATCTATTTCATAGTACACTTCATAATTCTCTTCATAATTCTCTTCATAATTCTATTCATAATTCTTCCTGTTTCCTGATTGCCTACTTCCCGCGGAATATAAATATATAGGTGCAGTGGACTACTTGCCTTGCGCAGCACTGGCATCGGACACCTTGGCGTCCTTTTCGTCGGGCTCAAGAATGGTCAACTGACTGAAATTCAGCGTCTTGTTATCCACCTTGACCTGGATGTTATCCTTAAGGTCGCCCTCTTCCTGGCCCAAATGCACCAACTCCTCCACTTCCGTCACCGTGAATTGGCCATCTAGTGGCACTTTGCCCGCGGGGATCTTGAAGCCATCGGTATCGTACAACGGGCTCTGGTTGCCGTCTCCCTCCTGGATGTGTTCCGGTTTGTGGCTCCTCTGCACATCCTTGTCCACGAGATCTTGTAGTTTCCTTAGAGTGGTTGCTCTGACTTCGGATTCGTCGACCCTTTCTTTCTGGGCCAGCAATTCTATCTTCTGGCCTGCCATGGTGTAGGAGTCAAGTCAATATCAATAACAATGGTCAATCAATGGTCAATAACAATGGGCAAGTTTAGTGTAGTCTAAATTCGTTCTTACACTTTCCTCCTATTCTGGAAATCTTATCGTGTTTTTTTCTCGAGGGATCGGCTGCTTATATACTCCGGGTGTGTACCTGAAGAGCACTCGCATATGGTCACTTGCTAAGTAGAGGAACAGCATGCAAACGTGCGAGTCCAACACACCAAAGAGGGCCTCAGAAATACCTCACTTATTCCACTCCAGCACCAAAACTGAGCTACTGATGTAATTGTACAAGTGTCTGGAAATGTCTGGAAATGTCTACTACTGTTTGGAAATGTCTACAAATGTCTGGAAATGTCTACAAATGTCTAAAAATGTCTACTTAATCCATGTATCGTGTTCGTGGGGGGGTTCCTTGGAATTGCCATATTAGCTTATTCGGCAATGACGACATGGACTTTGCATATGGCCCGAGACACAGCCGACGTTGAATCCCGCACTTGATCATGCGGAGAAGACGGAAGAGCGCGGAGTCCACTACGTGCAGGAACTCTGGCCAACCAAGGTGCGGTTTTTTTCCCCATACTACTAAGGTGTGCGAAGTTCAAGTCGTCTGTAGTGGAAAAGCAAGTCATGAGTGCGAAGTGCAAATCGTCAGGTGTTGGAGGCGGAGTCGCTTTGAACTGGTGGTTCTATACAAGAAGCCTCACTTTACCTTTTAAAAGGGCCCTTTTTTTAAACACCAGTTTATTTGAGTTCATCTGTTCACGTGCTCACCTGTTCACGTGCTCCCCTGACTGGTACACACTGATCCGAATTTTCCTAATTTGTTTATAATTTTTTAGAAATAATCATGTAATTTTTATTACTCAAGTTTTTTTCTTTGTTTCTTGTTCTTTTTTTTATTTTCTGTTTTTAGCGTAGGAGGTGAGTATAGCTGTGTTTTTGGTTTGTAGTGCGGTGGAATATTGTAAGATAAATGACAATAGTGATTTGCGCAATTAAAGATTTATTCAAAGAGTGCTTAAAAATCGAAAACACAGTGAATTAAAAAGAAAGTGTAGGTATACGTTTTTTTTTGGAATGGGAAAATTAATAGTAGAACTTTAAGCCGGAAATATTGGGGTTTAGTACGGCAGTTCCTTTTTTCTGAAAAAATACAGAATAGCGGTGTTATATGCAGGACCCACATACTGTTGAGTAGCTATAATGCTAAGCTAGAGTAATTTTCAAATTTAAAAAAAAAACACAAAACGTGGTTTTTCAGCTTATTGTGTTAATTCTCATTCATAGTGAACTGAGTTCTTGGACTTGGGTGAGAGATAATGGCTACTCAGACTGGTCCGGCATATATCAATGTCGTTAGCCAGAGTCAAGGCCCCAAATCTGATCGACCAGTGTTTAACATTACCATAATTATACACTTACCATAGTTTAAACTAGTAGAACATTTAATTTTGTAGACGGTGTGTCGAATTGTCTAGAATCTGTCTAATTGTCTAGAATCTGTCTAATTGTCTGTCTAAATGCCTTGTAGATGGCTAAAACTGTGTTTCAAGAAACTGCTCCAAGTTAACTTCAAAAAGGAAGAAAAATTCAAAGCAATAATACATTATTCAAAATCAGTTTCGGAAGGTCGAATGATCAGTTGTGGCAGTAAGCTAGTCAATTTCCTGCACCTTAGAGACTCTTAACAGAATTGTCCTTGAAGAAAATCTTCTCCATTACAAAATTCTTTATTTCAGATTCTTTTATTTCTTATCATTAATTACATATACTCTCTTTTATTGTTGAAAGGGTCGTGGTCGTAGTTGTCGGAAACCACTTCTTCAACGTGGCTGGGCTTCTTGTCCACCCTCCAGAAAAAGGAGATGAACAATGCGGCTGCGAGAAACACCACCGGAAGCCATAAAAACGCAATCATGGTTTTTCCCAATTGGGCCGAGTACACGCCATCGCTTTTGATCCTCTTCACTCCGTATCTGTGGAGGGCCGTGTTTAACATGGCACCCAAGAGAATCAGCACCAAGGCACTGCCAGTGCCTGCTCTATAAACGTTGAAGAGCTTGGGGGATCTCTTGACAAAAGCAGCAATGGCAACCACATTGGTAATGATGGTGACAATCAAAGCTATCAAGATAAAGGCATATGCAGCCTTGGAGCCGTTCGTGTAGGTGGAATGACGGGTGAAGCCTGAGCTCCACTGGAAGGGCTCATAAGGGTAAGCCGGCTTTCGGGCCGAGCACGTGCCGGTGCCCGTGAGCTCGTTTCCGTCATACGAGCAGAAATTGTACAACGTCCAGATATACTGGCCATACTGGTCCATGATTTTGGAGAGGTATAGGTTTCTGACAAACGGAGCATTGGCTCCACTCAAATTGGCCAACATGAGGAACATGAATGCAACCGTGGAGATGAAGAACGTCACGATGGACCTAACAAGAAACATGGTGTAGTCAAAAGTGGTGGAAGTTAGTAAAAGTCAGTTGAAGCCAGTTAAAGTCAGTTGAAGCCAGTTAAAGACAGTTGGTAGTTAGTAAGTGTTGGTTGGGGAAATTAGAAACGAGAACTTTGGCGAAGTGCTCTGGTTATATGGCACCCCAGCCCGGGTCCATGTTCGGCCTTCATCTGTGCAGCAGTGCGACAGGAAAGCCAATAAATCGTACATTAAGACGCTGCGCATAAAAGGGCTAAGAAACTGGAGACTTTCCGCGCTCTATGCATTCCCCGAGGCCATTTTTCTTGTCTCAGAAGGCCTATTCCAGTACCAAAACCGGCTTTTTTTTATCTAAGAAATCAGTGATTGGGCCAAGCCGGGTGCGCGGGGCCAATATCGATATCTCCATCCCTAGGCTTCCATGTGTTATGCATCTTGCATGAGACCCCAAATGTTGTAATGCTCACACTTGTTTTTGGTGGTCACTCCTTGCCATCCTATCCTATCCGTACTAAGATATTCCTCTTTCCCCCTCCTTTTTCAATTTTTTTTTTCTTCCTTTGTTCTTGATCCCTTTGGTGACTTTCTGCTGTCCATGACAACAATAATATCTGGATTCAATAAGAGTGCTGGGGTTGAATTCACCTCACCACCAGACCCCATATTTTGATACTTTGCATATTTTCTCCATGCTGCATTTCTGACTTTTTAACATTTCCAAGTTTTTATTTTTCAACCCTTCACCTTTCACCTTTCAACTCTTCACCTTTCACCTTTCAACCCTTCACCTTTCAACCTTTCGATATTTTGACACTTGGATGCCTTGAAATTTCTTGACCTCTGAAAACAGCAGCCTCTGGTGCACTGAGAATCTTGGCAAGGGAGCGGAATCTGAGCGAACGATGCATATTTATGCACCGCTCGGACTCATCGGCGCGCTGGCTGCCACATGAAACCTGCCAGATAGTGATTGAGTATGACATTTTTTTCATCTCTTCGAATGCGTAATGCTGCAATAAGGCTGTCCACCACCAGACTACTGTCATCTTAATATACTCCCAGTCCGTGGATCATTGCAATCGAATCATGTTTCTGGTCATACCTATAAGGATTCAGGTACTACCTAAAGCAAGAGTCACATTAGCATGTAGTGGTCTCAAATCCCAATGGCTCCTGGATATCAATATATTAGAGCACTAGGCCGATCAAATTAGTATATCCATGATATCTATTTATATCTTCTCTGTTTCAACTGTTTGTGTTTGTCTCATACCGTGGTTGGACTGGATATGAAGCGGAATGCTTATCGTGGAGTAGTGATTATGCTTAAAACAATGCGGCCGTGCCCCTTTTAAATATTCAAAACATCTTGAGGCATTAAAACTGAATACAGAGACACCATTCTGAAACAGAGCACAGAAACACAGAAACACAGAAACACAGAAACACAGAAACACAAAAACACAAAAGCAGAAACAGAGCACAGAAACACAAGTATAAATCTAAAACAAATCCTGAAACCTTTGCTGTTTCAAACGCACTTGAGACCTACAGCATGTGGCTGCGTCGTCGCGGTTCGCATTGCTGCGACTCACCTCTACTCCCACTACTGCCGTATAAAACACCCACACCCCGAACTCTACACCATGTCAAGTGAATTGGAAAAGAAGGTCCAGGAATTGGCGGACTTGGTCCAGAAGCAGAGCCAGGTTATTGCCAAAACAGGCAAGCAGGTCATGGAGATGCAACTTTCAGACGTCAAAACCAAAATGTCCCTGCTAGACAACCAGCCCAAGCGCCAGACGTTCGACATCGAGGATTACGCCACAAACGAGGACATTGTTCAGTTAGTGTGTGAGCTTCAAGGACAATTGGATTACCTTGAGGAGCGCACGATCCGGAGAAACCATAATGGGCACATCTCGGAATCCAGCGACGCGTCGGCCAAACTTGCTCCGTTGTGTAATAGGGACGGTGCAGAAGCACCGGCTTTTTTTCCACAGACGAAAGGCGAGCTTGTGGAGCTTTCTGACTCTGCGTTGTTCCAGCTCTGCGAGTTCTACGAGTTGATTGTGGCCAACGAGCCAAGTGACGAGTTGAAGGAGATCATCCAATCGGACGGCTTGACCCCGGAGGATGCAGAGAAGTTGCTCAATACACAGGGCGACTCTGTTTCCGTGGAGAAGAAGCTCCAGCAGTTCACCAAGGACGAGTTGAGCGAGTTGTATGATGAGTTCACGAGGTACATTGGAGTGAGAGTGAGACGCGGCTCCGGGTGGTGAGTACCAGGCAAATGGCCAAATCATCCCAAGTTAGCCAAGCATCAAAAAAGCCAAGCATCAAAAAAGCCAAGCATCAAAAAAGCCAAGCATCAAAAAATAGCCAAACATCAAAAATGAGAGCTGCTTGCCAAGGTATAGAAGACTACAGCAAGACTTTGGCAAAATTAGGTCAGACTAAAAACTTGGTGAAGTTCCAAAGTGAAATATCGAATACAGGCTCAGACGACTCAGACGACTCAGACGACTTAGAATCAGATGACTCAGACAAGGGGATATGGATGGAAACAACTTTCATACAGAAAGTCATACATCTATAGTGGAAAGAGGAGTACGGAAGTATAGGTTCAAGAAGCCAGCAAGCACAAGAATTTTCCGTTCTCCACCAACTCGAGTGTACTGTATCCCCAGGTCACTCCGCAGACTCTACTTGACTATAATGCCATACCTATAGTGTGCCACCAGTCTTGAGATCTAGTCAATAGGTCCAATGCCGTGAACAACTCGGCCAGTCTAGTATATCTCGAGATACAAGTCTGGCCAGCATTAGAAGGAGTTCAGAGTGAGCATACAGTGCAAAAAAAGCATTAAGTCACTAGTTTGAACCAGACGATTCACAACGGTACTCATTGCCAAAACAAAAACCTTTTTTTAGGATTTTGAGAGCCTTTACTCGGACCTACAAAGATATGCCAACAACTCCCCAAATCTTTTTTTATAAAGTCTACCAAGAATTCTATAGACTTCTATGGCTATACACTATGACTATACACTATGACTATACACCATGACTAGGCACATGGTATAGCCCAGCGGACTGCTCAATATAAGGTTTAATCATGTGGTGGAATACGATGTCAATGATTAACTAGTCATAGTCTTATAATGATTCTAGGATGAATCTTCTCTGTTCCACTAGTCGTGGACTCCTAGTGGACTGTATAAGGTGCTTTGCTGGTGTACTAGACCTGATCAGTATTTGGTGATAAACGAATCATTGATAAGAATTAACTCTATAATGTTTAATATGAAATCTTATGTAAGCTTAGTCGGACGATGATTTGGACTTGAGAGATGCTCTAGGTTCTAGCCTTCTCCTCATTTCTACACTTCTACAATACTCCTAGACCAGGTCTCCTCAGTCTCCCTTAATCTCCACCAGATACCTCCACACTTTGATTCCACCGGACACTTTGTGCAGTCTTCTTCCTGGTTCCAGACATACCGATGGTTTCTTTAGACACCGCCAGACACTCGAGACACTTGTGTTTGTAGCTGCTCTTTGGGTCTGTACCAGGTCAATCCTAGACCAGGTCGACTGAATATATAACCATTAAAATGAAAGAATTAGAGATTAATGAGGAAATGAAGAATGAGTAAAAGATACTTTACCTTAAGATAATGTCTAAATTATGTTTCCTGGCTCATAATCTCGGCATTCAGTGCTCGTTACTCGTGTCCATTCCACTTCCCAATCTTTGTCATTCCATTCATCCATTCATTCCATTCATCCATTCATTCCATTCATCCTTTCATTTCATTTGGAGTCTAGACCAATCACTTGGTTGTACGCTATTCTCTAGCGAGTTCCTAAGTGTGCCAAAGAATCAAGTTCTATCTTCCATGGTCCATTTTTGGGCCATTAGACTGATTCTGACAGAAAAGACCAGTCCATACAGGAAATACATGCGTTCACCAGTACACCTAGAAGACATGGTATATCAGTAATGAGGCCTAGATGGAATGGAATAGAAATACATATACTACTATATTACTTTTATATACAGTGAACAGTAATAAACCCTTAAATAAAGTGGTGTTATTTCTCTAAACTATGAGTGCTTATGGGGGTTTCCACTACAGACCGGATGGGCAGTATATTCTAAGATAGACCAGTACACCCAAGCCCAAGACTATTTATTTGTAGTCTAGTAAAATGTACGGTAAGCTTACGTGGGTCTTTGTCTAGGTGATTATCTGTTCGTCTAACTAGTAGTCTATAGAGCTCTATGTGCAGAATCATCTCTAATTCTAGTACCTTCAATCAATACCTAAACCTATATCATTCAAATTACGTTTCTCAGCTATTACATTTGGCTATATAATACTATGTAATAGCCCCAAAAGTCCTAAGTAAATATACACGGTATTGAAGAAATTTCCGAAATTTCCAAAACATCCATTGGAATCGGGCCAAATTGAAATTCAAATAAACAATTCTCCAGTACACCCATAGTTAGCCAACCAACCAACGCCAAGTCATTTCAAGATCCAGTAGTCAAGAACAAAAAGGAACCAGAACCCAATTTAGCATCTTATAAACTAAGCAATTAGAAATCAAGGATATGATTTCAGTGAATTAACACCATAAATGGGAACATTATAGAGGAAGGTCAATCAAGATTATTAAATACAGATATTTCTATAGTTTTTACCACATGACTCACAGGTTAGATTTTTTATAATACTGCTAATGATATTTTACCCTTTTTTTGCTGTAAGTTTAGGGTGTACTGGCTAGGTATAACAAGGATGCTCCTGGTCATTGAACCTTCGTGCTTGACTATAAAAAATTGGGGCTTATTTTGCTCGAGGTAGTGGATTAGTGAAACTAACCATTCTTTAATGCCAAAAAAAAAAAAGAGTATACACCGAATCATTATCAGAGAGAGAAGCCGATTAATATGATGGATTTATGACTAATGAAATACATATAAGAAACTACTAAATTAGCTTTATTTGTTCGTGGTTTTTAGTTATAAATACTATAGAACATAGTATAATAGGAATATAGTTTTAATCTGTGGATCTGGGTCAAAGATAGGGTCTAATTTCGTCGGATGTCTAGTCATGTGTTAGATTCTCTTGCATAGAATTATAGAGATTGACACTTCTTAGACTAGAGATATAGGGAGAGTGCTTATGTACAGGAACTTGTTTTATAGATTTACGGACACTGATCCAGGCTTATATACAGTAGCACTATCCTAGAGGTAGAAACAGTGAAATAGCGAACATCCTGGGAATTCAAGATTTAATTACACATGGATGCCATAGCTGGATATATGCAGTACATGCAGCAGTGCACGATACAATATCATAGTTTACTGGCCACACACGGAATAAAACCAGTTTTTTAAAATTGAATAGAGTCATTTAGACAGCTATAAATCCTTACAGTTTACATTTGGTATGGCTAACTTTGCTGGAACCCGAGAAACCGACCCCAAGCGGACCTGCACATTATATTGTTCTGCATATAAGCGATTAGGTGCATTCAACACCATTCCCAAAGGTTTTTCCCTCTATTCTTTCAATTACTCGTACGGTGACTCTAAAGGAACACAATTGTGAGCTTTTTTGGCCATTTGGAGTTTGACGTAGGGCTACTGTTTTATGCAATAAGACGGGAACGTGCGCTGATGAGTGCTGACGAAATGGGAACATCCCCAAATTTGCCAGAAAAATTGTCTAAAGTTGTCTACCCCGATTCCTGGTACTTGAAGACTTGGAACAGCCAGTCCCTAGACTTGTCTATGCACTATTACTTAAAGTGGGGTTCTATGTTTAGCAGTCAGTACTACTCACTACTGTGCCTTGCATTACCACAGCACGACCATTCCTACTAGGACTATTAATAATGGTACTCTTGGCATAAAGTCCTATAGAAAAGCCAGAGTAGTCGTATACTAGTATAGACCAGTACACCCTAAGATAGACCAGTACACCCTAGTACATGACCGAGTAGAGATGCCAAAAGTCAGTTTGAAGGTTGAACGTGAGGACCTAGTACATCAGAAATGTACTGGATAGAATATAGTTGGAGTACTACGGTATGCAGAATACAGATCTGTCCGTAGTCAGTAGGGTAATCTTAGGGTGTACTGGTCTATTTTACGTTTCGTATCTTAGGGTGTACTGGTTTATGAAATGTATCAATTTATAAGATACTATAATCACCTTCTTTTTATGACTAAACACTCACTCATAGAGGTACATTTCATTCTAAGGTTTATGTAGTGGCTGCAACCCCCGGAATACGCGGCGGCACACCCGTGCACCAGACAAGGTCAGCAGAAAAAGGCCCAACACAAAGCCCCTATTTTCTTCCTTTTCATGATGAAAATTAGTGTTTTGGAATGCTAGAATTCCGGCGGTCACAATTCATATTTTAAAATTAAAATTATATGACTTGGTGCACTTTTAGACGTGGTCTAGCTGCGAGTTCCGGTCACTGCGTCTATTCCGAGGGCCCTCCCCCAAGATCCATCCAAACACAGCCATCACATCAAAAAGTAATGGTAATGGTAATGGTAGTAGTCAGTGGTAATAGTAGTAGTAGTAGCAGTAGTAATAGTAGTAGTGGTAATAGTAGTAGTAGTAGTAGTAGTAGTAGTAGTAGTAGTAGTAGTAGTAGTATAATGGTACAGGTAGGAGAAGTGGCAGAGTGGCAGAAGTGACAAGATATAAGTATTAGAAGATGGTACTAGAAATAAGTAGTGGTTATGAGTATAAAGAATCGTGGCAGTATATTGTAAGTCGTAATCACCATCCACTCCACTGCTACACTGCACTACTACTCATCCCCACATTGTACTACCCAAACTAGTATTCCAAACTATACACTACTACACACTACTACACTACCCTAGGAGTATACTACGAGACACTTACAGTGTATTGGTGGAGAATGAAATGGGGTGGTGGAGATTGAAATGGGGTGGTGAAGAGACATCACGTGCGGTGCGGCAAGAGGGCTGGGGCCCTAAGACAACCGGTTTCCTGCAGGACGCACGCACGAAAAAACTTCACTCTAGACTAGCGCATTCCCAACCAGTCAAAGCTATTGCCAATCACTAACAATGGGTATGTCCAAATAGATCGCCAGCAGGCAGTCGCCACCCCCACAAGCTTCATGGCTCCATACTAACTTCCACAGGTAGAGTTATTCGTAACCAGAGAAAGGGTAGAGGCTCGATTTTCACGGCCAACACCAGATTGAGACAGGGTGCAGCCAAGTTGAGAGACTTGGACTACTCTGAGCGTAAAGGTTACATCCGTGGTGTCGTCAAGCAAATCATCCACGATTCCGGCAGAGGAGCTCCTTTGGCCAAGGTCGCTTTCAGAGACCCATACAAGTACAGAATGAGAGAGGAAATCTTCATTGCCAACGACGGTGTCTACACTGGACAATTCATCTACTGTGGATCCAAGGCCTCGTTGAACGTGGGTAACGTCTTGCCTTTGGGTGCTTGCCCAGAAGGTACCATTGTCTCTAACGTTGAGGAGAAGCCAGGAGACAAGGGTTCTTTGGGTAGAACTTCCGGTAACTACGTCATCATCATCGGACACAACCCAGATGAGGGTAAGACCAGAGTCAAGTTGCCATCTGGAGCCAAGAAGATCATCTCTTCCAACGCCAGAGGTGTCATTGGAGTTGTTGCTGGTGGAGGAAGAATCGACAAGCCATTGTTGAAGGCCGGTAGAGCTTTCCACAAGTACAAGGCCAAGAGAAACTCGTGGCCAAGAACCAGAGGTGTGGCCATGAACCCAGTTGATCACCCCCACGGTGGTGGTAACCATCAACATATTGGTAAGGCTTCTACTATCTCCAGAAACGCTGTTCCAGGTCAAAAGGCTGGTTTGATTGCCGCCAGAAGAACTGGTTTGTTGAGAGGTACCCAAAAGACCAAGGATTAAGCTATGTGCTAGTTTCAATGTATAAAAGTAATGGTGCACCGAAAGTAATCTAGGTTTAGGTTTGTATTAGGAATTATACATCGCAGCGGCGGCTGCTTTTAAGCTAAGTTGGTTCTTGAACTCAATCGCTCCCTGAGCTTTTGGAGAACACTACATTCTCCGCCGAAGACTTGATATCTTCAAGAACTGGACTGTCGCCGACCGGCCGCTCGCCGGCCTCTGTCTTGACTTCATTTTCCTCGACTTTATTTTCCTCGACTTTATTTTCCTTGGCGACCGGCTTAGCTTCCTCCGTTTTTGGTGTTTCCTTGCCCACCTCTTCCGTGGCTACGGGCTTTTCGCCAGACTTGCAAGATTTCTCTTTTGGTGCTTCCTTAGACTCGCAAGACTCTGCGACCTTCTCACCAGGCTTCTCGCAATCCTTGACCTCTAATTCGGCGATTTTGGCCTCCGGTACTGCTCCGTCAACGGCGCCCTTCTTCTCCTTGATGGCGTATGCTTTCATGAGACTCAAGAACAGCCATTCATCCTTCCTGGCCTTGCACTCCTCAATCACTTCGTCAATGCTCTTGTCAGCTGGAAGATCCAAGGTCACCACTGCGTTGTAGGCACGGTTCTTGAAGCCTCTGATCCAACCTCTGAGCTTCAGGATCTTCACCTCGGTAGGATTGTAGTCCTTGAAGAATTCCCGGAGACTGGCCTCGCTTGTTTTAGCCTTGAGGCCTTTGACGAAAATGCTATTGGTGGAGTATTCCTGCTCTTTTGGACTCTGCACCTCTTTATTCTCCTTCGAATTCTTGTGACCTGGGACCTGCTTTGACAAGGAATACAACGAAGAGGACTTGGGGCCCATCTTCTTATTGGCAACCGGAACAAATGGCACATGTGGTCTAGCTCTGAGCTTCCTCTCCTTGAAAAGCACTCCATCGAACTTGTTGATGAATTCTTCGGCGGCCTCTGGGCTTGGAAGGTCGGCGTAAGCAATGCCCAAGGGCTTAGCTCTCAGGCTTCTCAAGCCCACAAAATAGTTGGGGATGAAGACATTGGATCTAGAGAAATTAGTTGCGGTTCATTGGCTGTAAATCGGTAAAGTTTAACATACGCTTCGCTTCCCAAATAGGTTCTTAATTCCTCCTCCGTAGTGGAGTAGTTGAGGTTTGAAATAAATACTTTGGATGAGGTCATTATATAATCTTGAGTTTTCGCCTGGTATAAAAATTGAACACAAAACCTCAACCGAGAGCAGAAAGGCGTTATTATAAAGCCCCTCGGGGTTTGTCCTTGTGTAACAGATGTGGGGCACTTTTTGCAGCCTCGCCACCTCCCGCGCTTCAGAAATGTTTTGAGTGCTCAAGAAGGGGCTCACACACACTACATATTTCCATTAGCTCACAAAAACGACGCCCCTCCCATGCGGTATGCATGCGCTGTAATTTTGTAATCAGATGTACTAAATCAACTACTTATCTTATGTATGGTGGAATTGCCTCTGATAGCTATAGTGAGGGTTGCGATACCCCAAACTTTTATAGTACTGATAATAGTGAATCAGTGAATATCACAAAAGGGACCGAGACACCTTGATTGCTTAAAAATGCAGTTTCGGATGTTGCCAAGCTGCATTTGCATTGCTGTTGCGTGGAATTCGTGCAGCAACGCAATATGTTTTAGGATACAGGTGTCTCGCACCGCAGATCGCGGCTTATCCCCAATGAAGTGTATAAATGGCAGCAAAAGACGGCTTGCAGCAGATAAGTCTACAGCAATCAAATCTACAATATATTAGCATAGAAGTATCATTGGAACTTAAAGTACAGTTATACACATAGCCGTCAAACTTATTTGGCGGCAGCAGCGGCAGCACGAACTCTGGCGTTACCCTTCTCGACGTACTTAAGGTTTCTTCTGAACTTACAGTCAACAGACTTCAACGATCTGCGGTTGTAAGTCTTAGGCTTCTTGATACCGTTCTTGTGAGCCTTCTTGGTCTGGTTGTGATTGGTGTGATTCTTAGACTTAGACATTTCTAATGGTTAGTATATGACTGGAGGACGGCACCTTTATCAAGCAATGCATAATAAGTTCTTCAAGGTTTCTTTGGCAGTGATTCAATGAGTTTTATTATGAGGTTCATTGCAAACTTTGACTTTTTCATTGACTGGACCAAAAATCTTGGACATTCCGTGATTGGAAGCGGTGGTTCGGGACCTAGATTTCATGGGATTTGAAGATAGATGGACGCATGATTTGGGTGAGTTCCCACTGGGAAGTTGATCACAGTGGCGACTGTAAGAACATACCGTTTGTATTGAGAGCTAAAGAGAGGTTCAAGAAATCGGTGATATTTTTTCCACCCGAGCGAGTGTGCGAGGGAAAAAATTGAGTCGTGCACGGACAATTAGCAGTCACATGCGCACGTGATGCGATGGGGACATGATACACCTAAATACAAGAATGGTGACGTTAACGGTCAAATTGGATTATTGGCTTTAAACGAAATCAATTGAGCAAGGAGCCGAAGACTAGGAAATTAACAATGGGAATTGCAGGATTGATTATATACAGGAATTATATACAGGACCAACACCCAGCTTCCAAAAGAGGTGTCGAGTCAGGCAGGTGCTAAATTCAGGTGACATCAAAAGTGAAGTTACTTTAAGCGTTACGCTTTGGCAGATATTAGACGTGTATGATGGTTATATAAGAATTGTTATAGAGGAGAAATGCTTAAGCCTTGGCTTCGGCAGCTGCGGCCTCCTCCAACTTCTTGGCCTTCTCAGCTTGTTTACGGTAGTGCTTGTCACTCATGATACCACCACCCCAGTGTCTTCTGGTCTCATCGTACTTCTCGATGAAGTTGGCGTTGATGGTGGAGATCAACTTGGCCAACTCAGCCTCGTCCTCTGGTCTGACCTCGGTCAAAGCAGCAACGGCGGAGGTCTTCTTGTGGACCACAGAACCCAATCTGGCCTTACCCTTGATGATGGCGTATGGGATACCCATCTTCTTACACAAAGCAGGCAAGAAGATGACCAACTCAATAGGGTCGACGTCGTGGGCAATCAAGACCAACTTAGCCTTCTTGTTCTCGATAAGACCCACAACGTGGTTCAAACCGTACTTCACAACAACCGGCTTTGGGGAGACGTCGAAAGCCTTCTTACCATCGGCGATGGCAGCAGCCTCCTTGGTCAATCTCTCCTCCTTCTCGGTGGCAGTCTCAGGTCTGTATTTGTTAAGCAACTTGAAAGTTTGGGTGGCAGTGTTCTTGTCCAAGGTGTTTTGGAACTGAGCGATCGAAGGAGGAACCCTCAATCTCATGGACAAGATCTTCTTTTGTCTTTGCAATTTGACGTACTTGGGCCACTTGACGTAAGCACTCAAGTCAGTCTTACGGCGGATGGCTTGGCCAATACCGAAACTCCTGGTAGGAGCGTCCGTGGACTTTGGTTCAGCCTTTGGGGCCAAAGGGTTAGGGGCAACTTTCTTGGACGAGGGCTGTGTCATTGAGTTAGTTGAGGTTCGAGATACAAAACTTCACTCTACAGTATCGAAAGATACTCAGCCGGTGATCCAAGAAGTGGACGCACATTCTTGAAAACTAAAGATGTTATGGTAGAAGAGTCTCAGGGCCGACATGACATTCAGCAGATGCTGTATATTCCAGCCATGGCACGATTCCAACGTGTGACGATTCCAGCAAGTGCTGTGTGCTTTTGGGGAGGACTCCATGTCGACCACGAGAAAGCCCCTGACATGAATAGATTAAAAGGACGGATCCACTTCTGTGACACACAACCAGATCGGTACATGTAGAGGGACTGGTTTACGTGTTTGAACATACCATTATATGAGGAAAAGAGTAGATGTTGAGGGGAGAAAACGGAGAGAAAAAATCTTTTCACTCATCGTGCGTGGTGTACGGGTGCATGGTGGCTCCGGGCGTGCTTCGGGTGCAACCATCCAGTGGGTGCAAATTCTCATGCACGCACTGGAGAAATGATAACTATTATGAGCCCTAGCGGGTTATGAACCTCCACTACATCATATAGTACTGCACAAATTAAAAGAAGAAAGACAGAAAGACAGAAAGACAGAAAGACAGAAAGACAGGAAGACAGAAAGACAGAAAGACAGAAAGACAGAAAGACAGAAAGACAGAGACCGAAAGACTATGACGAGGCTAGATAATTCGGATCTGGCTTCTCATTTACGCTAAACATAATCCAACATCCCCACGCATCACTAGATCCTATACTCATAGACACAAGTTGAAATTAGAGTGTAGTATAGTTTTGTGCTACAGAGAATCACCTCAAGTAGTGTAAGAAATCCCAAGCCTTATCATCCTGTGAGTCCGAGAAAGTTCCTAGCCAACTTTTTCCCTACCATTGTCACCAAAACTGTCGCCATGAAATGTTTGTCTGTTTATTCAAGGTTTGACCGATTCGAAATCAATCAATCAATCAATTAATCAATCAATCAATCAATTAATCAATCAATCAATCAATCAATCAATCAATTAATAAAAATTATTAGAAAGATACTGAAGCAAAAAAAGTAGTGTGCACCAGGAAGGAGGCGGGAAGGGGGTGCTTCTTATATATTCGCAGCAGATGCATGTCAAAAAGTACAAACCCCTCAAAGGTGCATGCCCCTTAAAAGGGAGGTTTCATGTTTTGCAGCTATGCGAATATAAAAAAGACGCCACCCGCGCCCCCCCAAAAAACCGATAATTTTTTCCCGAATTCCTTCCAAAAAGCCAATGAGTCCCTATTTCTTTCGTTAGCAAACACGTACGTGTGATATAGATACCCCGTGATTTATTCCCATGAATCCTCTCAATGATATCGCTTGAAGCACCTTCTGACCACTCTTATAAGCAGTCGTATCACTTGATAAGCTTCTCCAGTGGGTGCAGTGGGAATTGAAGTCACAAGGAACTGGCTGCATTTTCATGTCCATAATGCATGATTTTCCTGGTCCGGGTGGTTCTCAGGTCAAGAGTTTTAACCTTCTATAATAACCCTGGATCTATTATATCTGAATACAGGAAGTTAAGTATTAAGGGTAACCCCCAGCTCTTCAGCAGTCACCCATTCGATGTCCGTCCTCTTCCGAGACTCTAGTCCTCTAGCAAGTGATATAAGGACTGGGAAATGCATATTCTTTGTTATACAATTCTATAGGTTCCAGTTTCCAGTTTCCAGTTTTCAGTTTCCAGTTTCTACACTATAGTACATCTACTTGTGCTCTTCTACTGTTCTAAAACACCTTCTCAGAAGTATGTGGCATTTGCTTGTATTGTGATGGCATCAGATAATACAGTACTATAATACAGCAGGAGATCAATAGACTCGCTACTGATGTACTATATACAATACTATGGGACTACGACTTTTTATTGAATTCCTAAAAGCTGTATTGGTGGTTAAAACTTATACGCCGTACCAAAATAGAGTCAATCTCTTCCAAGAAGATCAGCCATTGACCAGTACAAATGATGTCCGCATGTTATCCTGGCAGTACAGTGGAGTGTAGTGTTGGTTAGTGTACTGGTCTATACTGTGGTAGTGGGAGACTGAGACTGAGACTGAGGCAGAGGGTAATGAGAATCCAGAGCAGTCAGGCCGTGAATTCCCACCAACTACTCTGTCAATTTTTACTCTGTCAATTTAATACTCTGTATTTCTTACACTATACTGAAATTGGCTGCTTTTCAGGTGGTGCAGTTTTTGGAGACGGTACCAAGTTGCATTTGAACTTCCCAGGAAATCTCCCTAGCAGTATCAATTATAACACCAACACAATCGTTTGTTGATCTATACCCCCAAAAAAGAAGTCATGTATTTTTTCTGTCCAAACACTTGACATCTTTCATCTTTAGTTTCATTTATTTTATACATATATATATTTGTTGTATGTGCCAACTTTTGTCACCAGAAATAATTGGTTGATACCATCTTGTAGTCCTTTTAGTCCAGTCTAAAAGGTTGGGTGTAGAGGGAATGGCTGCAACCCCCGGAACTGCTCCGCGACACACCCGTGCACCAGGCAAGGTCAGCAGAAAAAGGCCCAACGCAAAGCCCTTTTTTCCTCTTCAAATTCAATCAATTTGGGTTTTTTGGAATACTGGAATTCCGGCGGTCACAATTCATATTTTAAAGTAAAATTCTAGAGCGTGTGTACGTTTTTAAAAGACCAAGATTGGCAATTCCGACCGCACCGGCGGCGCACCCTCGGATTCCCCCAACTCACTACAACTTATCAACCACTCTACATGTAGCGAGCCATCTGAGTGAATCCATTGCGTAGAATACAAAAGTATATTCAAGTAGAAAGTAGAGAGTCGGTAGAGTGGGTATTGCGGTAGTTTCATTGTTCATATTTCAATATATCAAGAAAGTATATGTGATAGAATTATAGTATTCAATAGATAGTAATAAATATAGTACAGAGTATACTTCAGATTACCCCACGACAGTTCCTTAAACAATAGTACGGTCTGAATAAAGTTTAATTTAGTAGTGTATAGTAGTGAATGTTTTAGGGAAGTGGGGGACCACTTGGAAGAATCTAGACGAGAACTCATTATGGAGTATCGTCCAAAAAGAGGTAATAGTTTAAATGGCCTAGTCGTGGGGTATGCTAAGAGTCTGGTCCGGTGTATTAGTCCATTTGAAGATCCTTCATTAAAGAACTTTTCTGTCTTGGTATTACAATATGGGATTCAAGCAATGGTATGGGAATCAAGGATATGGTATGGTTATGATCCTTCACATAGTCAGTATCTTTTGATACGGTATAAATCAATAACCATAATTAAAAGACTCCGGCTATTTTAAGCTTCAACGTAATGGGATGATGAATGGGATGATGAATGGGATGATGAATGGGATGATGAATGCATTGATGAATGCATTGATGAATGGTTATGAGCCCCGTGAACCCAAGAGCGTAAGTGATTTTCGTCACGGCAAAATCAAACGCAGATTTGAATAATAAAACAAAAAAAAATAAAAAAAAAAAGAAGAAAATAAAGAAAAAGCTCTCGCAAAAAACCCCTTTTGTCTTTCGTCTAGTGTGCTTTAGGAAGTTCAATGTGTCGGGCCAATAAATGGCTGCGGGGTGTACCGGTGGAAGTGCGTCAAAAGTCTCACACGGCTGAAGGAAAATGCCGGATTATCCACCTCTTTCAAAAGGTCCTTCCATTTTGGGGAATCACTTATTTTCAGAACTTCAATTTTTTAAAACCCTTCAAACATTTCAAACCTACAGAACATTTCAAGCATTTCAAATATTTCACAGGTTATGAAATTATTGTGATGGTGTTTGGTCTGGTGTTTGGTCTGGTGTTTGGGCTGGTGTTTGGTCTGGTGTTTGGGCTGAGTAGTGTATATATGTCCTTGTAGTGCATATACGGTCCTTGTTGTCTAGTCATTGTACAGTCATTCAAAACCCATTGAGTCCTATTATTGTCCATTGATTGATATTCTATCATTGTTCCTTCATTGAAGGCTATTGACTATGAATAGTGAAAAGAGTGGGGCCGACTTTTGTGCGGTGTCGTCAATTCTCGAGAAAATGTCCAGCATAGTGTGTTCACTCAGACGTCTATTTAGTCTATTGAGGCATTGTGTGCCTGCAGCCAGGTGCGCGATACAACCACGATTTGACGGAATGTGCGCACCAGCACTTCCCCAGTCTATAGCCTCATGATTTAATGGACCAGAAATTATGATATGGACCAGGGACTAGAAATGGACCACCGATGAAAAGATGGATACAGGGTTTATAGGTTTGGGTGCATTAAGATTGCATGTCACATGGAATGTTTTGGCGATTAGACATTGGAGACGGTTAGAGTTGGAGACGGTTAGAGTTGGAGACGGAGAGTTGGACAGAGGAAAGACGGTTCGACATTGGACATTTACGGGACACAGACGTACGTTTAAAAAATCGGATAGACGATTGACCCACGATTGGTTCTCGTTGCAACGCATTGTATCACTTGCTCAAGCCAATGTGTAAGTTACAGTCTGGCATTGTTCTCCATTGAATCTAAGCTCGCGCGATATGAGTGCATGGCCCAACGGCCCCCCACTAAATAGACGAGCCCGTCGTCTAATCCGAAGTGTGGACTTCTTGGAGTTCCCGTCAAAATCAGTTGGAGCTTGGCTCTCGTTTGAAACGACTATAAGTATTGCGCCAAACCACCGCCAATGTTCTAAACCTCATCATCTGCTTCTCGCATCAATCCATCCGCCTCTCAAGCCCGCCACTCTTTAATTAAAATGCAATTCTCCACTTTCGTTTCTTTCGCCGCTGCTACTCTTGCCCTCACCAACGCTGCCGTAATCGACAGCACCGGTTTGGACCTTTCTGACTTCACCCTGGACGACACTCCTGCTGCTCCTGCTCCAGCTACTGATGCTCCAGCTACTGATGCTCCAGCTACTGATGCTACAGCTACTGGTGCCATTGCGGAGATTGCTCAGAAGTTGAACCCTGCCATGAACGAGCAAAATCAAAACGAAGATGTGCCAGCAAACGTTTCCAAGGTCATTGAAGCCGTCAAGACTCTTGCTGAAAATACCGTGGAAGAAATGGAGAAGATTGCCGAACAGCAAGACATTCCTTTGAACGACTTGATTTCCAGTCCTGAGATCTCGATTCTGTCCATCAACAAGAGATCCGTGGAGCTTGAGGGCCGGAGCTTTGTTTTGTTGCTCCCACTTGTCATGGGCCTCGCCAAGGTCGTCCTCACTGGTGTTGGTAATGTTGCCGATGCCGCTGAAATTCCTGTTTTGGGCTCGATTCTTAAGGGTGCTGCCTCCTTCCTTTAAGTGCACCTCAATCGGGTTGCAGATACCACCCAGTTATGGCCCTTGGAAGTGAAATGTGCAATTGAGAAATTGGATTCCTGAGCAATTGAACAATTTGACTCTGAGCAATTTGATTCTCTTGGCATTTCACATTTCGACCAATTCGTCGATTCCTGAGATAATGGTGGTATTTCTAAGCTGGACAATGAAAGAGCTGCATGCTGCAAGGCTCCAAGTCTCGGCTTTATTGTTTCTAGGCCTCAATAAAAACATAACAAAAACATGTAGAGCCCGAGTCCTCCATACTCGATTTATTGTCCATTCCGCTGCTTAGTGCATTTGAGTTCACCTTTTAGCATGCGGTAAAACTTCATTTTTTTCAGGAGTAATCTTTTCAGGGGTAATCTTTTTAGGAGTATTTTTTTTAGGAGTAGTTTTTTTTTTTTGAATTACCTTGAATATCCAAATCTAGTGAATTTCACATTTACAAGGTTTGGGCAAATTTCCAAGAATTTATGTTGTACAACTGGTTCGAGTGCCACACCCGTACACCACCTTTAAGAAAGTCGATTAAAATAGAACAACACTAATTCTGACCCAACTGATAAATCGTAATTGAAATTTGAGGTTCCCAAAAATTGCCCGGATTATAGGTATTCAAAGATACTAGAGATTCCAGAACCGAGGTCATCAGCCTAAGGACCAACCTGCTAATTATACCAGAGGATTTCTACCAAGAGGGTTTTACTCTTCAAATTTTTAGAGTAATACATCTGAAGTATTAGAAAAAAGTGTAGAGCCACTATTTCATCATACAGTGCTTCTAAAATGTTCATCAATCCACCGAAACGCTAACTAATCGCAAGCAGAGTATCGTTGATCTAGAATCCGGGAGAATCAGAATGCAAGAACAAGAAAAGAACGCAAGAATATTTAAAATGAAGAATATCAAAGTAAAAGAATGTCTAAATATAAAACCCAGAGCCAGCCAGAACCAGAATTAAGTGAATGAAAGAAATACTTAGATTCATATCTGAAGAAGAATATACCCGATTTTGAAAGTACTTAGTTCATTGGAAGGCCTGGCTCTACACGAACCAAAAAAACTGGAGGTTAGGATCAAAATCTACACTCATGTCTCTCCAAAGCACACAGAAACTTTAATCCCAATACCACACTTACGATGAAAGTCGAATTCCACAAAAAAAAAAAAAGAAAAATAGTCGAGAAAGTCACCTTTAGCGGTTTATTTACCGGCACAGGGAATACTTAAACCACCGAATCCCTCTTTAAGCCATGGACCCAACCATGGAACCCCATGTACACCTCTACATCCCAAAATTCTGGATTCTCCACACCATCAGAAAATGTTCCATCCCAAAACCCCATACTCATTAAACACATAGTGAACAGCATAGTCCACTTATTTCACTAGAAACATATTATGATTCGTCTCTATGCAGTCCATCTTTTTAATTACACATTTTTTAAGTCATTGGTAGAATTCTTGGTGAATTTGGTGTTTTATTGGATCTTTTGGTGTCCCTGGTTTTGGTGTTCCTGGTTTTGGTGTTCCTGGTACTGGTGTGCTCATTGATAGTGACAAGTGGGTGCGGCTGGACGTACGGCCTCATTTGCACCCAGTCACCAATCTACACCTCCAACCAAAAGCGGTCTGAAATAAACCTGAAACCGATCTGAAACCGATCTGAAACCAAGGTGAAACAAATATAATACACATAAAAACAATCACCAAAAACAATCAGAAACATCAAAACAACAAAAGAAAACTCACTTGTTCTGGTGACTCCGATGTGGAGAGCCAATACACGTCTTTGGTTTTCGCGCGCATCTTCGCGGTTTCTCTTTCTTATCTCTCACTCTTTATCTCGGCCATGTTGGAACAAGTCAGCTCCTGGAGGAACACCGCGTCCGGCGTGTCCGGCTCCACGTGGTATGTATAAATACTGGCCTCCTCTCCCTCCTTACTAACCCCCTAGTCTTGCCTGTTACATTGTGTTGCTCTTGCCTCAGTTGGTGGAACAGTGGAAGTCCAAGTCCGCGGACGGAATTTCGCTCACTTTCATCGCTATCTGGCTCATCGGGGATATTTTCAATTTGGCCGGTGCTCTTTGGGCATCGTTGTTGCCTGAGGTTGTCACCATTGCGGTTTGGTTCTGTGTGGTGGATGGCTTGATGCTTTCGTCCTACTTCTACTACTCGACGTACTACCCTAAGCACCATAGACTGGCCTCTCAGGGAGGAGGCCCTGGTGCCGAAAATGATGCTTTGGTCAATCGGAGAAGACGCTCTTCGGCGCTTACAAACGTGGTGCTCGAAAACAGCTCCCAGAACGTGTTCACTATGTACATCTTACCGCTTGGGTTTGTTGTCGGTGCAGGCTGCTTGGGCTACTTCTTTTCCGACTCCACGGCGCAGAAGCCCGACCATGCAAAAATCGACTTGGGGCCTCAGATCATCGGCTACTTGTCTGCTCTGATGTACTGGGGTGCCCGGATCCCCCAAATCATCCGCAACCACCAGCGAAAATCAGTGGAGGGCTTGAGTCTTCTTTTCTTCTTGTTTTCTACGTTGGGCAACATCACGTATGCCGGGCAAATCTTGTTCTACAGAAGCGATCCCGAATATGTTCTTCTCAATTTCAGCTGGTTATTGGGCTCTGTGGGTACCATCTTTGAAGATGCCATCATCTACTTGCAGTTTTATATTTACAAAGGCCACCAATACCAGCCGGTGGTGACCCACGAGGACTAGCCAGCCCGTACCAGATCAACGTCAATCCGCGACACATAATTTATAGCCAAACATATATGGTGAGCACGCATGGCATGGCAAATAGAAAGAACTTCTGAATCATTTTTGTAATCATAGAATATCTTCCACCGTCCAATCGGTGTTGAACAAATTGAAGTCGAGGATTTCAGACACATTGGGCTCCAAGTTCAGGCCGTCCGACGTGGGTCGGAGCACCGAGAAATCTTGTGGGGTTTCCGGCTGCGTAAAGTCTTCCTTCTTCATGGTCATGGCATCAAGATTCAGGTCCATCTTTTGCTGAAGAATCTGGGCGCTTTGCGACGCATGAAATGCATTGGGCTCTCGCTCCACGAGCGTATTGATGACAATCCAGAAATTATCCGATTGAACTGTCTTGTACAAGTCCTTCCCCACAAAATCTGTATCGTCAATACTGCGGGTGCTCTGGTAACTGAGATCGGCCACCAACGCCGGGTCCTTAGCATCGATGGGCGGTTCATCTGGGATCATCGCAGAGAACTTCTGGATCTGGTCATTGGTCCAGGTAATGGAGGCGTTTCTCAAGAGTTCAATGTCCACCATGTAAAACAGATCGTCGTAGAGAAGCGAGTATGCAGGCCCGTCCATCTTGGTGCATTTCCATGCATAAAAGTAGCGTTCGCTCAAGAGCTTGAAAAACTTTTGCTTCCGTAGCGAAAACGTCTCATTCTTATAGGCCACCACCTTCAATAACTGAAGCCGCGAAGGCCCCAGCTCGGCTATATCCGAGACAAGAATGGTACAGTTGAGAGTGGCCGCCAAGGCAAAGCCCACCATCCCCACCACATGCACTAGAACTAGAAGCAACGGGCTGAGCAAGAGCGTGAAGCTGTAGCTGAAGGACTGTTCCTCGGTGAACATGAGCTCCACGCAGAAGTAGTCGAAGTCCGAGTACATGATGCTCAATGTTTTTTTCAAGAAGAAAAAATTCAACGACGATTCTCCCCTGTGCTTGTAGTACAAGTAGAAGAAGTAGTAAGCATATGCAATGAAGAGTTGGATGGAGGTGTGGGTGGACAATTGCGAGATGATGACGGTGCGCATGAGTGGACATGAGCAGGGCTTGAAGTAGTCACTCATGAACCCAAACTTATCTGCCAAGAAAAGCTCATAATCATTGAGTTTCTGCACCACGTCCAGCGCTTTAAAAGACAGCTTCATGTCAAGACACATGTCGAGGATCTCGTCGCCTGCACTCAAGACCTCGAAGTTACGAGCCATACATTTGATCACAAGCTCTTCAAGAGCAATGTTCTCAATGTTGGACCCCGTGCCGTTGAAGTCGGGGAGCTTCGTGTTGTATTGTGCCTGGTAGATGATTCGTGGCTTGTGCGATACATAAGAGAGCAAGTAGTCCATCTGCACCAAAGTGTACCACACCTTTCTCCTCAAGTTCTTCTCCTTAAAGCCTCCCGGGAAATTGCGGATCAAGTCGGGGTCTCGCTCCAAGCAGAGGGCCACGGCCAACGACGTCAACGAGCCGAGGTTATAGTCTCCGTCCAGGTGGTTGAATGGGATTTCGTTGTCAAACGACAACATGCGGTTGATGCACTTGAAAATGCCGGCCTGGAGAAGAAGAAACGACGGCTTGCATCGGATGCTTCCCATTTGGTACAAATTGGAGGCCAAGTTGACGGTGCTCAAGGAAATGGGGCAGTCCCGGAGCTTGACGTCACCAATGTACACCGAGTCTAGAATCTTCTCGTTCTGAGTCCGCACACTGGTGAAGTACGACAAGTACGACAACCGTAGGATGTAGAGCACCATGGAAACCAAGAGGAGGTCTTGCTTAGAGGAAATGTTGACCGAGTGGAACACGCCTTCGTTGCTGAAATTGAACATGGCCTGGATTTCATCTAGAAGCCAGAACTCATCAATCACTGGGTAGCTTGGGTAGATCAGCACGAAGAAATGCTTAATGTATGCAATCATAGACTTCTTCTGCGGGAGCACTTTGCGGAGGTTGACCTGGAAATGGTCAAAGTCATTGTAGCTGGGCGTAAACGTGAATCCTAGAGGTAAGCCATAGGCCGAGAGTTGGCCCTTGGCCACAGACGAGCTATTCTGGTTACTGGTGATAAACGCCCGGCCAAAATATGCACCGGCCGCCTTGACCACCTCCAGACGCTTCTTCAAGGGGAAATTCTGCACGGTCATGAGCTTGATGTTTTCGTGAGCATCGTTTAATCGCCAGTAGAGCCGAGCACCCGGGTCCAGCTGCAACAACTCCACAAAGAAAATGGGCCGTTGGGTTGTTTTGAAGTTGCGGAAGTGGCGAGAGAACCTCGGCTCGATATACTCAAGGTTCCCCACCGGCGACAGGTTCTGGCTGGGAGCACTCTGTTCGGCAAAGTTCATATGCATGTTCATGAGATCGGTGGACTTGAGCACCGGGTTATAGCCTAGCAACGGCGTGGACGCGTTTTTCTTAAACTTGAAGAGAGCCAAGTCCGGCAAGTCTTCGAGCACCAGCGGGGTGTTTTTCTGGGAGAGATTGAAGTGTTTCTCAATCAGCCGTTTGATCTGGTCGGCAATGTCCTCCGTCTTAACCGGCCCTGCATCGAGATTGGCCATATCATACACACAATCTTCGGGGCACTGGAACTTGACACACTGGCCGCAAGGCTGGGCCTTGTCACATTTGGCCTTCTTTCTTCTGCATCGGCGACACACTATAGTCAAGCGATTGCGTCTCTTCTTGGAGACCAGGCCTGGGGTAGTCATGGGCAGAGAGCAGGAAGCAAAGTGCCGCAGCGAATAGGGAAGAACAAGATGGTGCTATCACAGTACACGTGCTATCCGACACTAGCCACGGAGTTGTTGGGATGGAGTCGAAAGGTAGGTGGACAAGCGGGAGTTTTTCCTCGGGCACGGAGATTCAGCGATATGCGCCATGTGAGGCCTTGTAGCGAATGAGAAAGAATAAGCGACGCAATGCACCGCACTTGTTCTAAGATACACCGCGTTTAGAGTAAGCGCAAGATTCCTGCTCTGGCAAGACAAAGGTCGGGGGAGCCGGTTTGTCCAGGGCATTTAAAGCTTATGGAGGACTACATCCGACTAAATAAAAAATTTCCATTACGATGGGAACATGGGCTGATTTTTAAAATCGAATGATTTCTATTTGTCTTTTGCTTTTACCTTACTTTTACATTAAAAAATGGCTTTTTGCGGAGGGGTAACTGACTGCGAGCATAAAGAAAAGAGATCACATTATAGTATATTTCCGTCCGGAAGCTTCCGTCAATTCCAGCCTTCTCTCAACAAGCCACGTATTCCACACCCAGCTTTGAATCTATTTTTGTCTGCACAAGTGACCTGAAATTGGAACCTCAGAAGAATCGACTTTCCGCGCTGCGAATGCACGGTCGATAGAATGCGCAAGCCGCTTATTCAGCTAGGGGCCTTCTTAAGATGCGGTGCACTTTATTTTGGTTTCCCCAATTTAGGAGACTAAAAGCATCCCAATCGGGGGCGCCTGCGTTTTTACGCACCCCTAGCCCTTGGCTCCTGGGCGTTGCCCGTGGCTCTGCCGCATGCAAGATTCGTCCGCCAACGTTCGGTGCTGCGAGACTGTTACTACGTGCACCTCCCTGCGCACTCTGAGATCCACACAATACTGGCTACTCATGGCTGCTTTTATGGGGTGACCCACCCGGTATGCAACTGCATCCGCTTCTGCTAGTTGTAGAGGCGCATTTTAGCAACACTATTTAAAACATCTCTATATGTCGCAGTTTAGTAGTGACTGACCTGACTTACTTTTCATTATTGATGGACGGTTTATTGATGGACTGACTACAGATACTTTCCGCGCATCCATGAGATGGCATCCATGAGATGGCCCATGACGCGGCCATAAAAGTGCATCTCAACGGGCCTGGCAATCCAAAACGTTCGCACCGGTTCGACATTATATCATGCAAAGTCCAGATTCGACTGCTGCCTGCAGGGCATTGTCAGGTTAAGCACTGACTTTTAAATTCGCAGATCTGGCTCTGCATGAAGGTATTGTTCTATCAACATCCTTGTATGTGGACGGTGTATTAGTAAATAGTGTATAATGTAGGATTTGGTGTATGTGTAGGAATGTGCATTCTTGTCTCTTATATGGCCTGACTCACCCATGACATCATTCCACCTCTTCACCCTCTGCTCACTCACAATTATTGGCTGCTGCGAGTCTTTAGCTTTCTGACTGCCTAAACTCCCAAATCAAGTAGTTTGACTTCGAGCCGCTCATTGGAGCCGCGTGAAACAATCACATTGTTGCGGATCATCACCTCCATTAGTCTTACCTCCGCCACCTCGCCTGATACTCGGACCCAGTTACCCTCGCTATCTCCGCCATTTTCCGTGAGCTTCTGCACCATGGTATGAAGCAACGTTACAGAAGAACTAATGCTTTTTCGGAACGTGGCCTCATCCATCATGTTAGCATTCTCCCAGTCCACGAGTGCATGTAACTTCATCACCACTCGTTGTATATGCCCATACATTCTCTCCTCCGCAGCTTTTGCAAACAGTAGCATTTCCGATACTAACCCGAGCTTGCGGTCGATTTCCTGCGAGTACGAACCCGAGTCCCGTATTTTCTGCTCGAGCAGGGCCAATTTGTGGGGGTACTGGGCCACACGAGAAGCAAGTGCCGCCTCCATCTCCACGTAGTCGGCGAGGATGGCCTGCAACTCGCTTAATGCGGCGGCCGTGGCGTCGTTGTGGGCCTCTAGCAGATCGCTGGTTTCTCTTTGCTCCCGAACGGCGTCCTGCGTCATTTTCACGGCACTGGCCATGCCGATCAGGTCGTTCTTCATGGGAGAGTAAGGAAGCTGCTTGTACACCTCGTGGAGCGCCACAAGATGTGCCATACGCCAGGTTTCTGCACTCCAGCCTGGCGGTAGAAGGGAGGGATCGATGTTGGGGTCCTTTTGTGCCAATGGGCCTAGTGTTTTGGAGAGTTGAGCGATTGCGTCATCGGCCTGGATGTTGAATGTGTTTGTCCGGGAGATGTCGGCCTGCAATCTGCGGGAGTGGGTTTCTTGGGAGTTGTTGGGAGGAGCCACGGGCACCGACACGTGGTGTTGGGCGTACAAGCCCTTTAGCCTATCACCTTTGGAGGCCATGGTTGTGGAGGTTGGAGCAACGCGTTGTTTTGGGTGGATGCAGACTGGTGGATGCAGATTAAGAGGGTAAATGCAAATTAAGAGAGTGTACCAGGAAGAGCTTGAGCCAATAAACCACGCCAGGAGGTTTTCTCGATTGGTTAGGGGGAGTTTTAAGGAATATGGGGAGTTCGTGCCGTCAAAAATCCGTACACCGCGAAAAGCCTCAGCACCAAAAGCCTCAGCACCAAAAGCCTCAGCACCAAAAAACCTCAGCACCAGGCCTCACCGTGCCATTTCTCAAGAGCGGTAAAATCGCACGTAAAAACCCGCCTAGTCTACCACCCAAGTCAGCCAGCACAACCACTAGCCACGCCACAATGTCGCAGATCACCCAGACGGCTTTGCAGAGCCTCGACGATGCGTCCAGAAAAGAAATCTTACAGTTCATCGAGTCGGAGAACAGTAAGTCCAAGGTGCAGATGTCCATCCACAACTTCACGGACATGTGTTTCAAGAAGTGCAACCAAGGGCAGGCCATCACGTCCAATGCCTTGAGCAATTCCGACGAGCAATGTTTGGCCAATTGCTTGAACCGGTTTTTGGACACCAACATCAAGGTGGTCCAAGCGTTGCAGGGCCAGAAATAGGCGCCTGTTTTTCTTGTATATAGGAATACACCTTCAAGGGAGAATGTGTAGAAACAAGGGTGCGGCAAAGGGAGGGAAAAAAGATGGTTGAGAATAGAAGGGAACAGTGAGAAAAAGAATGAGAGTGAGACAATGCGAACAGTGATTGAGAATGAGTGAGAGTGAGAGTGAGTGAGAGTGAGAAGCACAGGGCTGGTTCATAACCATAGGTTGTTAGCAAAAGAAGTTGGTTTTACCAGAGAGTGCAAGGCTATTCTGCATCTACAACCCGAACCTACAACCTACAAGACTGCTTTACCATAAGCAAGAGTCAAATGAGATTGCATTGGGGAATTCAGCCAGTAGGGTTCAGATCAGATGGATCTGTGGTGCATTCAGAAATCCCTGGTTTTTATCCTCATAAATCCCTGGTTTTTATCTTAATCCCTGGTTTTTGGGTGTCGTATTAACCACGACTACTGGAACAATGTCCATCATAAAGTCTCATCTAGTATCTAGGTATAGCATGGACATGGACCCACTGATGCTATCCACATACCAATCTATGAACTACCATCTCAACTACCGTCTCAACTACCATCTGAACTAATATACTACTCTATAATCTATAATCTATATTCCAGTCTATGGTCTATAACTATTAACTGGGATCTCGAACCTATAATCTATAGTCATAGTATTCTACAATTAATAATTGATAGTAATGATCAAATCTCTCATAGTTCTATAATAGGACATTCTATAATATTAAATAGATTTGGAATATAAGTCTTGAGCTTAGATGAATTCTGTTATCATATTCTTAAAACCAGGATTCACATTATTTTAGAATTGATACTTCTGATATTTCCCTTATTAATATAAGCAAATAGCATAGGTTCATTATTTCCATTAGTTGATGATTTATAAGAAACGTGACTCTTTATTTTTACCTGGTTTAGATCATAGATCTTATCATTCATCAAGAGCTTCATTCTTATATTTTATTTCTTCATTAATAGATACTACTAATTTCCCAGATTTATCAATAATAACCTTATTCCTATTTTATTATTAGCATTATTCTTTAAAATGGGATTAGCACCATTCCACTTTATGCTCCAACTATTCCGTAGTCTCTCATCTGTTAACTAGTATCCTGGTCTTATTACGAGCTCCATTATATAATCTACTAAATCTGAACTGTGACTGCTATCCATGTTTACATTCCTCTAGGATCAATGATTTATAATCTATTCACTACTATTCATCAATTACGGTTATAGTCTCTATCTCCTTCTCTATCAAGTCCCACGGTCTATTCACGTCTTAATCCATAGTCTATATCTACTGCCTAGGATCTAGAATTATGATCTATGACCTATTCACTCTTTCTCTCTATGATCTATATTCTATGAACTAGTTTTCGTCTATTTTATGATCTGTTAACCTTGGAGACCTGCTGCGGATATGAGTACGACTTGGCATGGATAGATGTGAATTTTCAAGGATTGTAACAAGTGCACTGGGCCACAAACGAGTCGTGACTATTCCATTCCCAAACCTTCTCTCTGGTTAATCCATTTCCAAGGTTATTGAATGTTATAAAAAAAAGAAAACTCTTTCCAGAACTTATTCCAATGTCTTCACATTCTTTACGTTACCGTTTCCATATCCAAGTACTGGAATTTTAACCAGTTTCCCTTTCCCTCCCTTAAACAAAAAATCGTTTTATTAACAGCTATGCTTGGAGGTTAGTCTTCATTCCCTTAGCTCGTCCCATGGTTTACTGTTGAAATGGAACCTTTCCCCACTTCAGTCTTCAAAATTCCCATTTGAATGTTTGCTACTACCACCAAGATCTGCACTAGAGGCGGTTCCACTCGATTTCACAACCAAGCTTCTACACCACCTCCACGCCTGCCTACTCTCTTTTTGAAGAAGAAAGAGGTAAAGTATAAGTATCACGCTTAGCGCCTTCCATTTTCAGGGCTAGCTCATTCGGCCGGTGAGTTGTTACACATAATCTTTAAACAAGATCCCGTGTTTGTATGGGATTCAGAAGTCCAGTGCATGATGTGGATCGATTAATATACATTTAAACTGGTTGAAGAAGAATACCATTTTCAAGAACCAGTTCTGATCGGAGAAACAGTCACTTCTTAAATACTAGTCTGGAGAGATTCCAGAATAGACATGACCGAAGCTGTCACTAATGGACCTTAAGAGAGTAACTTTCCACCGAAATAACTTTGCCGGATGAAGCTGTATGCTTTATATATCTCTCTCTATTAACACCATCCATAGTCTATGATCTATCACCTATCTCCATTGTATGTGTCAGAGGTCATTTATCTTAGGACTATGTTGAGAGTGGTGGTTTAAGCCCCAATCAAGGCTGGAACAATAAATATCTATATATGTATACACCAACTAATCAATGATATAAATAAGAGATAAGAGATGAAACGTATATAAGTGAATATATCAATAATCTATATAAATGATATCAATAATATATAATACCCAGGATACTGGGTTTAAATGTATACGGCCATGTCCTAAGTATTATCGTTCCTCAGCACCACTTCTGGCTCTAGTTCATTGGCATTCAAATAGACTCAGTCCACTATTGACTATACTAAACAGACAAGTAGTAGATGATAAAGTTTCTATTAATACTAAAACTGGTACTGAAGCTAATGGTGTTCCTGTTGGTACAAATAAAGAAAAGAAACTTAATCCATGGTTTAAACCTATAGTAATTAAGATAAACTATTGTAGCTAGTATTTGTGCTGATATTGCAAATGATTATGGAATCATAGATATAACATAGCAATTAAAATAAATCCAAACGGAGTATATACCTCCACGTGAACCTATTTGACATTTAATCATATTTAATATAGTATCATATATAGATAATATAACTATACCTCATCTATTTCAACCTAAATTTTATTTAATATAATATTATATCCATATAATTAGATATACTTAATGTTATTATATTATTAAGAGTAAATAAGGTTTAATTTCAAATTGATCTAATGGTGAAAAAATCATAGCACTTTTTATTTCCTTAATTACTTATATGTATTTAAGGTCTAAGTTATGTAAAAAATAAAAGGGAACTAATTGTGGCATTAATTATTAATTAATTAAAGGGATAATTTATTTAACTATTTATCTTCAGATTCAAGGGATTTGAACCCCCATAGCCCTACACCCAATGTAGATACG
>NKZZ01001864.1:0-42866 GCA_002370815.1 Metschnikowia hamakuensis | reverse complement strand
CACTGGTATCGTCACAGTCTGAAGAAATTAAAAATACCAGACTTTGAAAGCCATCTGAACAGGAAGTTATGGTGTTATGAAAAACTAGTCCTAACTATATTCTGATGTCTTCACAAAGAGCCGCTCTGAAGTCTACAATCTGTAGCTGTATCAAGTTGAGCCTATCTTATTCATGACACAAGCCTGTAATACATTGTCTAAAGGCTATTTATGAGCGACTCCCTCTATAAACTCTAGAATATACTTTACTGCTAAAAGATATAGAAACATAAGATACTCAATCGCTTATATTAGTCCGTATCAGTTATAAAAGGATACGATTCCGATTGTTAACGCGAACAAGTAAGCTTTTAATCAATGAGGGAATTAATACAATTATTTTAGGGACTATGGGCATATTAAAGTACCAAAGAGATAGTGTTGGTTAAAATTTTCATCATTACTGATAAGTAGAACAATGAATCATAACTTGAATATTTCTCATAAATAAAAGTTCCAAGAAAACCAGATCAGTTTTATAAACAAAATTCCATTGAACCCCCAAAACAGCGGTCCTCCTTCAAGCGAAAAAACTTCGTTTAATTCTGAGAATTTGGCAAGTTCGGGGTCTATTTCAGACATATCCAAACTAGGGGAGCAATGATACAAACAGACCAGTTCACGTGGTGTTAAAAAAATCCGTTGGTGCTTGGGTCAATTTTTGAATACAGAGATTAAGTCTTTTGTCAGAATCGAGATAGAAGACCGGGCCGAACCAGCTCAACCTACAGATGGGTGGAAAAAAAAAACGAGCAAGTCGTATTAGGATCCATGGACTTAAAAGATCAACCAGAGAGATGCATATATCTCAGGAACCATTGATATTTTTATCATAAAGAACAACATAAATAATTTTTTCGAGATTACCAGAAACAAGTGTTAATAGTTATGAAAGTANACCATTGATATTTTTATCATAAAGAACAACATAAATAATTTTTTCGAGATTACCAGAAACAAGTGTTAATAGTTATGAAAGTAATGGATAGGCGCAGTAAGGAAGAGTTTGGATGACCAGCCATCAAAGTCTCAAAAAAAAAAAAAAAAAAGAATAAGTTATACTATATAGAAGAAGGAAAAAAACTTATATCCCTTTTACCCTCTTTTTTTCCTATTACCATTCCTCTACTACTATTCTCCATGAACCGCCAAAATATCGAGCCAATTCTTCTCACGTCTTCAATGAATCATAGAAGTCTTCATTGTTGATGATGTCTGGCGCCAAAACATATAGCTTCTTGTCTAATTTCTGGTGGAGGTACTTGAATGCACTTATTTCTGCTCTGGTGATGCCTCCGAGAATCACCACTATGGTGTACTGCTGCCTAGATGAGTCACCTGATCCATTTACTTTGCGGCCATCCTGTCTTCTGTCAAGGTTAAAGTCCACCGTCTGGCCCTTGAACATGGTGTCCATGTTGAGACCGGTCCAGTTGGGACGTTTGTAGATATTATTGGTAGGCTTGTACTTCAAAAAGCTCCGAAAATAGAGTGATTCCACCATACGGGAGAGGAGCGGCACGGTTCCTCCTGGCAAGACAAATGATGGATTTGGGTAGTCTTTGATGGTTTCCACCAGCAAGCTTGTCTCCTTGCCATCATCCTCCACCGGGTGGAGGTTCCAGAACTTGCTGATAAGCGTGTACGTGCTTTTATACACGTCCTGGCCCGCGGTGATTCCCAACAGCATGAGGTCATCGTAGCGGGCAGAGTCAGAGTCGCTTTGGGTCGTGGAGGCAGATGATTTTTGCGTGGTTGACGTGGTAGTCGTCTCAGACTCGGCAAACTTGGCACCAAACGAGAAATTGCCAAAAAAATCGTTGCCCTTGGCGTTAACTTTAACTATCTTGCACCGGAGGAGATTTGCCAAGGTTAAGCTAGAGGCCACACCGTAGTTAAGCGACATTTGGTGCTCGATAATATCGAGGTCTTTAGCCCGGATGCCATCGTTGATCAACGAAACGAGCGTGATGAAGTTAAGTATCACCTCAACCGGGTAATTTCCACCAATGAAGCTAATGAGCGTCCGCACCTGGGTCTTATAGTCTTGTTCAAATATGTGGTTCTGTTGGTCAAGCCATTTTTCCCGGAAATCATGCGAATAGGACAGCAACAAATCGTATCTTATCTTCCCCAACACGCTTTCGCTGAGTGCTGTATGTTTCCGGATTAAGTCCTGGGTGAGCTTGAGATTGCCCAAATTGGACACGAGTTTGCGGATCTCGTTGAGGTCCGTGAGGCCATCTTTGGCGTCAACCTCAGACTTAAGCACGCGGGCAAGCTTATTGAGATTGGCACCAATGGACGAGAAATTGAGGTCCTTGCAATTTTGGAAGATCTGGTCGGCTGCAAAAATAGTACTGTTATAGAATTCAGAGGACCGTGAGCCGTCGCGCTTAAAGAGGTTTAATTCGTCAAGTAGTCCGCCGTACGTCATTGGACTCATAACTAACGGAAAGTAGTCAAGATTTCGCTCCAAAACAACCAAGTCGACGTTGGAAGAGAGGCTCTCCTCGAAGAAGTTCTGCTCTGCCTCAGAAAATGTTTCCTCAAGGTATTCTGGAAACTTTTCCTCCAAGAGGAGATTTACGAAAAGACCAGCATGGTCTCCCTTGCCATAGATGTTTCTGAACTTGATGAGGTCCTTACGGTTCTCAACAGATTCCACTAGCCTCATCAACGACTTGAGGGTAGCGGACACATTTTGAAGAGGGTTGTGTAGGTACTGCCAGAGACCGCTATTGGAATAGACTTCACGAGCTTCCGAGACGTACCTGGGGGTGTCCAGAATGACAAAATCTTCGACCACGATCGGGTTTGCCTTCCACCTGATGAGCCGGACGTTTGGCGCTAAACGGAGAACGGCATCAAGGTCCACCTCCGAGCTCAATTCAAGTAAGCCACTCTGGAAATTGAAAAGCTCCCGATTCAACAGGTAGAAGAACGACCGGGACAAATCTTTAACTATTAGCGAGATCTTTCTTTTGCGCCCTAGCAACTGCCAGAGTTGTTTGAGTGGCTCAATTCTAAGCTGATCAGGAATTATAACGAGGATAGATTCATACTTTGCTGCAGAGACATCAAAATCCGCCTGGCTGGGCAATCCATCCAACCATAGCAACTGTTCGAACTTGCCTTTTTGCTTGATGACCGAAAACGGCGTGAGGAAGTTCAAAAGACCGGAAAGGTTTTTAGTGGTTATGAGGAGGTTGTCTTTGGTGTACACTTTATCTAGCGCCCCGAAGAGGTTTCTTAGCGTGGTTTGATTAAGCAGGTCCATATTTGTAGCTTGGAAAATGTTTTTTTTTTTGAGATTGGGGTAGACACTTGGTTTCCGAACCTTGTGTAGTGTGGAGATTGTGTGCGTAGATGTTAGGTCACGTGGGCCGTATCAGTACAATATATCTGTCTGCAGGAATTTGGGGATCTCGTAACTGGACTAAGTTTGTGCTCCGTGTCCTTCTTGCCCGTCATGCACACTTCCGCGGCAAGCTGGTTGGCTCGATGCCGCGATCCCTGGCCGATGGAGCTTGTTTGACGGAGTCGGGTGCAGGAACATTCATTCACATCCGGTGAAATATACAGGTCATAGGGTTCATTCAAGCCTAACAATTGTCCGTGGAAAGTTTCCGCGCATCGAAATGGATTTGCGGCGACGGAATGCAGATGAAACAACGTCCACGGGTGGGTCTTCGGACTTAGGATATCCATTGTGGAGCTATTTTCAGATCTCTTAGTGTAGCCTAAGCCAACGTAAACACGGTAATGTAAGCCATTTCCGATGAGGCTTTTTTTGCTCGACTACGGAAATACCATAAGATTCTGGCTGGGAAAGAAAAAGGATTTTTCAACGGGAAAAGTGGTGATTATGAGTCTGTATACAATATGTACGTATATGTACGTATGGTTGCGAGCCCTAGGCCATCAATACCAGAAAACGAGCCCGAAAAACCCTCTAATTGTGTCCGATACCCGGGCCGTACCGATGGAGGCACAAACACAGGCCTCGGCATGACCCGGTGAAGTTAACAATCAAGAATATAGAATGATGGTGCATGCAGAGGTGATTCGCTTCCGGCATACGCCATCCTGCACTCGTGGCCAGCCATCACAGCATGATGCAAGGGGTCCACATTGTGAAGCATAAGGATCGGGTATTCCTGCAATAAATTTACGAGTAAGCGCTCATGCATCAAGCCCCGTGGAATTGTTCCGGTCTATAGAGTATACTGGACCTGGTCCGGGTCGGATTCACGTTTCTGGGTCATACATGGACTGTAGATGACAAACCGATTGTGTCCGGGAAGGAGAATTGAGAAAAGCTGCAGAAATGTGATGCAGAGCACAATGTCCCCAGACGAAACGCCGAACTCTTTGTGTACGCCTCGGCTCTACTCGGGATATTGCGTTTAATCTAGAACTGGCTCGGTGATAAGGAAGTTTTACACGGTATCTGGCGGAGATGTTTCAACCGAATACAAATCTATGCATTCCGTTGCAAACCATATGCAAATAGATGCAAACCTGATGCAAGGTCAAGAGATTAAAGGGCAAGAGAGCAAAGGGTGCTGTGTTGCCATGCTTGCACCAAAGGCGTGTGTTTGGTACAAGTCTGCTTTACTACGTAAGTGTTCTACCCAAAATCAGTCGAAAAAACCCAACCAGTTTTGTATTGGAATGTTCACTACCGATCTACGGAAGAATTGCTTGGAAGGTCAATCCATGGGTATGAAAGTATGCAATAATCTACTAATGGGTATAGATATAATCAGTAGAAGCAAGAAGAGTTACCTATAAGAAGAGAGAAGCATAATATGAATGTCCTAAAGAAAAAGAGAAAGATCATCTTTTTGGAAGTGGAGAAGAGTGACATAATTTTGATTTGTTCGAAAGAAAGGAAGAATTATATAAATTGATTATTTGGGCGGATTGATTAATGATTTATCGAAATTAGAAAGACCAGGGCACTATTCACTGAAATTCAGGAGGAGTGAAAAACAAATTATTGGAAAGAAGGGCTAATTAAATGGTTTCCGGAAGAAAATTGGATATAGCGCAGGATTCCCCGAAGAAAAAGAGAAATTTGAAGGGAAATAAGGAAATTATATAAGTATGGATTTTAATGAGCCTGGAATTACCCGGTTAGAGTTTGCTTGAATTCTGGTTCTGGTCTGCTTAGTACTTAATAAGAGCCACGATGCAAAGTGAGGTTAGTGAAAAATCAGGTGGAAAGAAATTGGTTAAGATTTTTTCAAGGAAAATGGCTTGAAGTAGTTGATAATCTTATACCACCAGTGTTTATTGGATGAAAAATTTGGCAAAAAGTCACTAAAGGAAAAAAGCTCCAAACTGGGTCTTGTCACGTAACCAAAACCATAATTCAAGACTGGGGCCGGACCCGAAATATAATGAGTTGACTCCAAAAGAAGAACAAAAACTTATGAGCCTAGGCGCATTATGTCATTTCAAGTCGCGGATCGTTCTAAAAAACGGGAGGCTGACTGGACTGGGACAAGAACAGCCATGCCCTTTTTGTATGCCCAAAAAAATTTGAAATCCATTTCGAGGAAATGGACCTGAAGTGGAAACTGTCGTGACTGGTTTAACTGGACAATTAGTATTTGGATTGTTGAAAAATATTTATCTTCATGTTCAGTCTTTCAAAGGTGGTGCTCAAGAAATAAGAGTGTTCCTGAGAGTCTGAGTTTTATATACAGACCTTGGGCTCAAGTTAAGCAGCCTGACATGGTAAAAGGTCAGAGTACCGGGGTTAGGTCTAACTTGGGGATAATTTAAGACCTCGGCGATAGGCTAGAGCCTCGGCGATAATTCTCAAGACCTCGGTAAAAGTTTCAGGACCTCGGTATAATTAAGATTTCGGGGTTAATCCTCGGCTATCGGTATTTGTGCTCGGCTAGAAATTAGAACGTCGGCTTGAGGTTAATCCCGAGGCTTAGATTGTGCTGAGGTGCAAACTCGGAAATACGTATCAGGCGATACTTGGACTGGAAGTTACGGAAGTTTATCACAAAGGCATCAATAAAGATAGTGGTATATTATAGATCTTTAGAGGCTACTTATAAACTGAGGAAAAAATAAATTCTTATAGAATTGACCAATTAATGTACACTGTATGCAGGTCATATATCAAGGCTAATATGAAGAGAACCAGCAAAAATTGCTCACGCTAAAGTCATCAGTATGTGTAACGAGTCACACAAACCAAAGTTGATATGAAACTAGATCAATAATTTCAGGTTATGAGAAGGAATAATTTAAAAATTTAGGTCTATCATTATAGTCTTTCTGATGAAAGAATATCATTGATTTCGTTGTGATAAAGAGCTACAACAACTTTGCTTAGGTAGATAGGTAAAGCATCGTCTATGGAGACAATTAGTGATATACACTAAGAACCTAAATGTTAGATTCATAATGAACAGGAGCTTCGGGGTTTGAGTTAAGTAAAAACCAAAAATTTTATTTTTTGGTTCATCACGACTCCTTGATACCAAATTCCGAATAAGTTGCTCATTGAGATCTAATGATTTTTTTTGAATAAGGTACTCTGCAATCAAATTAGGTTTAGTTTATGATCACTGGATTTAGTATGTGCAGTGCACGTCCCAATGAAGATTAGGCTGTTCGAAATAAAAAAGTTTGCAAGAAAAGGTGCCTGTACTTGGACCGGAATACGGCGATTTTTTGGTTCATAATTTTGATTGGGGCAGAAAATTGGGACAAATAAACTCCCGTATACCAGCATTAAAAGACTCTTATTGTCCAAATTCACAAGCGCAATGTTTTGAGGTATTGTCATGACGTACGTGTCTAGATTTCGTAGTCAAGAATTTTGACCTTAGAGATTGCAAGGCCAAGTCAAATACCTTATAGCTAACTGTACGAGTCAGACTGAAGCAACTACTACTTCAAGTGATATAACCTGTATACAAGAAAACACCACAAAACCGAACGTATTTCTTTTTACTGTGTAAAGTTGTGTATACTTCAGTCTATACAC
Organism: Metschnikowia hamakuensis; assembly: GCA_002370815.1. Classification (NCBI taxonomy): domain Eukaryota; kingdom Fungi; phylum Ascomycota; class Pichiomycetes; order Serinales; family Metschnikowiaceae; genus Metschnikowia; species Metschnikowia hamakuensis. The sequence continues at coordinate 35,806 of NKZZ01001864.1, read as the reverse complement.
TCTCTATTAAACTTTATATGCAGTATACACCATACGCTTACTATATACAGTACTATGCTATAAACTGAAGCTTGGCGTAGTATTGAAATCTTGTTTCTAAATGCTTAGTAATACAGAGATAACCTGTCTGTGGATTTCAAACAATGGGCAAATAAAGAATCGGTATTATCCTGTAGGGTTTCGAGGATACGTCGTTTAAATGCAGGCCGTGTCAATATAAACGGTGAACAATGGCGTACCATAGCAATCCAGAATCGAAATAGTGGCGGGACACTTTATTCTTGAATGAACTCAATCATGAAATTTTAGTAAACAAAGAATAACACAGTGCCAAGTTTTAAATTCCAAGACTCGTACATATAGTAAGATATGCACCTAGATTCAACATACACACAGCTAATTATTGACAAAGGTTGTCCTTGATACAAATTGATACAGATTGGTTTATATACAGTTTTCGAGATTTCGAATTCGAAGTGAGTGTTAAATTTAAGCTTTTGAAATTTTCCAGTACGCGAATGATAGAAAGTGAGCGTGTGATGACTATAATATGTAAGCAATCAAGTGAAAAAATTCAGTTTCATAGTAGTGTGTATTAGTGTAACAATGTGATTTCACATTAGTTTTTATTGAATTATATAGCTCCACTATGGGTAGTGCACTACCAATCAATTTTTCCGTAGCTACGTTTGTCCATGCTTTGTATTCCACTAAACAGAATCCTGACAGCTAACGATCAACAAAAAGTGGTAACAGAAGTTTCACGTTACAAAAGGACTTCAAACTAATACATATTGGTCACGTGCGCGATTTCCTCAGGCGGAATTTCCTCTTCCTAAGAGCTTTATTAAGGCCGAGATTCCTCCCCTGGACGATTAGTCAAAAAATTTAAACAAGGTTTTGGTACATAAAGCGTCAACACGGATCTAACACTGATGAAGTGTTAATGAGTCTCAAGTATGCGAATCCATAATTGAAAACTAGGAGTGGTTTGTGCACTGTAGGCTCAAGAGATGCTATTGTCCTGTATGGGAGATAACTGGAGCATGATTTTTCATACATAGGAAATTGAAAGAGTTTCCCGTACCAAGTTGAATAGAAATATAAAAGTAGAGTGTCTAGCGTAATATGGGAGTGTAAATAGCACCTGTTACAAGGTAAAATTGCTGAATTAAATTTATTGTCTAATACCACCGTCTGTTAAATTTAGTGCCACGTGGTTACGCCTACTAAAGCCTACTAAAACGTATGATCCAATTCCATATGATGGTGTGATAATCATTGTGTGCCTGAACAAATTAATGTAGAATAGGTGTATGTTAATGATAGTATAGTTAATAGTGTTCAAAACTGAAATAGGACCTTCAATGGCTGTACATTTCCTTTGGATATAAACAGTGAGTTATCGATAAGATTTCTCAACCTGCAAAGGGCGACATCCTTCACAAAAGAACAGAACAAACATTAGATTTTCATTTCTCGTCATTTAAGGGTTTAAACCACTTGGGCTTCCTCTCATAAAAAAAAATTAACACATATGTAGGTACTAAGTACTCATGTCCACTACAGGTGCCAAGAATAGTGTATAGACAAAGTTCAGGTAGGCTTCAAATATCATATGGATATGAACCGATCCATAGGGGCTCTAAAATTTACTTTGTAAATAATGGCGTGGTTTAATTATGAACTAGTCTGACTAGTATGTATCGTACAACTGTGCAGTACACACTATTTAATGGTGTATAGTGCACTTTAGTGCTGCAATATTATGTGGAGAAATAATATATTAGTAAACTTGATGCTAGTAGAATGGACTTCAAATCCGGGCCTGAGGAAATTTTGCAGCTACTTACCCTCAAACCTACATATAACAAAATGTTCGTGCGTATACCATATAATGAGCTAGCCTAACTTTAAGTGTAAAAATCTGACCAATCAAACGCTACACTCGTAAATTAAGCCTCGTAAAAAGTACATCAATGAATTTCTTAATTTAAGATGTCCTTACATGTATCACTAAAATCTCTAATTAGAATCTGGAATATCAACGTAATTTGGGCATAGTTTCATTCAATTGGCTATTGTGCTTGTCAAAGCCCAAACACAAAATGCCAATAACCAAGAATTATTCCCTCGTCTAAAAATAGCTATCACAGAAAAAAACATTCTTTTCAAGAAACTCCCGGTGGCCTAGCTGGTTAGGGCGCAAGACTGTAATGGGACATTGATATCTTGAGATCGGACGTTCGACTCGTCCCTGGGAGATCTTTTTTGTCAGTACTTGCTATTGTAACTGCTTTGCTATGCAGTGTTGTACTAGACAAGGTTCTGGAGTTGCAGTCGCGAATGCTCTGCTGAGTATACTCAGGAAATGTACTGTATACAAGTATCATCACGCGTATACACATTACAATATTTAAGTCGTTTTGCATTTATTCCTACACACAATCCATACGCAGTTGGCCGTAAGATAGTGTAATAACCAATCAACGTCCAAGTGAACTTGTCCCAGGCTGATCGATCAGCTGGCCTCTCAAATGTCTTACAACTTGGCGTCTCGCTCAATCCCGTTGAAGTGCGCCAAGCCCTCTTGGACCACAGTAGCAAAGTGGCTGCCGTTTTTCTTGTACATCTGACCCTCAAGCAAAAAACGACCATTGACCACACGTACTGCATGGAAGCCAAATGCCATCCAGTCAGTCACGTTGAAATCATCATCATGGAAATAAATTGAGTGGTCCAACGAGACCGAAATATAGTGGGCAGCCGCACTTAAGTCGAGCCCCGGGATCCTAAGTACCCTTGCCAATCGGGTGGAGAATATCAGGTCAGACACAACACCTAGTCCGGTATACTGGAACTCCTTAGTATTAACCGCCACATCGTCATTTCCCAACCGAACAAAAAATGCTAGCTTACGTTCAGTTGCTGGTATTTTCTCCTCATACTCGGTTCCCTCTAAAGACACCAATTGCTTAGGGATTTTATGGTAAAGCATGCGCGATTTGGTTTTGTAGTCAATGGGCAATGCCTCAATATCCACATCCCGCAACCATTCTGGGTATGGAGTAGCAACATGAAAGGGTTTGTCAGGCACAGGCTCATCGTCGTCGTCATCATCTTCTTCCGCCCCATTTCTGGCCGCTTCTTCCTTCTCTTTTTCTTTCTGCATATAGGCCTCATACTCATCCACACTTTTCTGATACGAGTTTTGTTTTGTTAACGTAATCGTCGATACAAACTTCAAATCGTCGTCCTGGTAGCCCCTGACACCCCGGTTGCAAAAATTTCTGCCCGTAGACACGGCTTCTACCTTCCAAACCAAAGGCACTTCATCATTTACTGCCTTTAGAAAAGAAGAATGGCAGGCATTGGGCATGAAACCTTCCGGACTGCTGCGAATAGCCACGAGAATGCCCTGGCCCACTAAGTTGCCTCCATACACACCTTTAGCTGAGGGGTGGGGCTTGGTCAACGGATGCAAACCTCGGTAAATGTTGGGGCCGATTTTCTCAACATCAAAGAGATTTTCAAAGTCTGGCATTCTGAGAGTATAGAATAGAGTTAAAAAAAATTGACCGAGAATGAAAGGCTTGGCTTAACTGGTGGAAATTGTAGGATTTGGGCTGGAACAAATATGATCGGTGATCAGTTGAACACAATTGGCGATAATCGAGTCGTCAGAATCGAAAAGATTATATTGAATGAATATCAGAAAGGACAAAATGGATCACGAATTGACAAAATTAATCAATCAGTTCTAGTGATAATTGATGATAAATGAGCAGATAGGCGGGTGTATTGGTACGGTTTTTCACTTGGAATGATACTCAATTGGCATGTAAAGCACTTGACTGGTCAAAGAAGGTTTTGAAGGTCGGAAGTCGGAATTGAAGGATGGCTTATATATAGTGAGAAAACCCTGAAGCTTGCGAGAATGGCATTTTTAAGAGAAGTGGGAGTTTTGCCGCTTGTGCAGTAGCAAGGCCTGTGATTTTGAGACGACACCTCCGCTCGCACTGAGTACATATGGCCCGATTTGGCAAGTCCCGATCTGACTTTAGTTCCTGTGCTGCGCAGACTGCTTCAGGGCCGGGTTGAGATACCCTGCTTGGCATGGAATTGCTTTGGGAATTTACAATTATGGCATAGTACTGCAGACAACCGCATGATACCCCTCTTTTGAATGGTTGCCTGGGTTTCTTTGGTAATGCTAGCCCGGCGGTAATGATTGGCGCGGGTGGATATGCCTAATGGTTCGGCTAGGATCTGAGTTGGCCGAGCGGTGCTATATGCAGTTCCGTTTATATCCGTCCGCCAGACACTAGTTTCCACGTCTATAGTTGGGACATTTAGCCGTTTTTGACTTAGACTAACGCCGAGAAGGGGTGTCATGTTTTTTGATTGTTTTATCCTCGTTTTATGTTGTGGTTCATAATTTTCTCGGTTGCTAGTGGTAGATCATGTTTCACGCTTGTTTCTCATCATTCCCCATCATTCCATGCCGTTCCATACCCACGCACAGAGAATGTGCTCTTTTTGTGTTTGATTTTGTCATATCTATGTTTCACATGTGTTTCATCTTTTTTATGCTTCAAGTGCCATGTGCCTTGTTGATCTGTTGGCAGCTGCGCCTATGCATCCTAAGCCCAACTTCGAGTTGTATCCAAAAGCTTGGCTCAATTATAGCCTGCATATAAGGCCCGTAAATCGCCCTAGTGATCTCTTAGATGCACGGAGGCTTCTTTCGGATGTCTACAAAGGAGCGTTGTCTGCAGAATATCCATTGTTGCGCGGCCTGAGATCCTGCTAAGGCCGGAGTTACGTGACGGCTGCATGAGAAGCCCATTCACTATGCGCATTATTTCCATTGATATGTACAGGCCCCAACATAGAGCTAGTTTCGGAGTACCAGCCTCTATGCAGTCCCCAACATTGGTCCGACTGCCAAAACTCCCCATGCAGTCCCCAACATTGGTCTCATATGCTGTATGTGCCCGAAGTGTTTCCGGTTCTAACACCGAATCAAGAAAACACACCCGATTTCAATATCTGAAGAGGCGAAAATGTTGTGAAAAAAATGCTTTACTTCTGAAAGGTGTATGCGTGGATTTTACATGTGTACATACAGGAATTCATGTACCAGTTTTTAAATGAAAAATGGCAACATGCGAGCATTTCTGGAGCAAGCGGTCTACATAGTCTGATGTCCAGACGTATCCACATGGACTCAGGAGAGTCTAAGATTCAAAGAGGGTATACGCAGGGAAGGCTTCTTAGTTTCTGGGATTACATGCAGACAAGCCCACTTAAGTTTTGTGCCATATATGCAGGCGACGAGCCCTACTATTTAGTACTCTAAAAATTCCAGTAACCTTGACACGGCATATGCTGACAAAATACAAGTGAATGAGTGGAATTTACACTTGAATGTCAATGCTGTATAGCTATTTCCGTACAAACTTTAATGACGTATTTTTCCCTGTCTAAGTTTGGTGTTAAAAAGGGGGCTTCCCCTGCAATTCATTTCGCTTCGTGGACAGGTATAGCCGGGGCAAAATCTTCCCTAGCAGCTGGGAAACTTAGCCTCAGAGACTGAAGAATTATCTCCCGGAAGCGAAACATAAACCACATACCGAGGGAAGAAATAGACGATGAAATGGATTTTAATCAGATTGGCATATCGATCATAGAAATTAGAGAAAATTGATTGAAATCTCTACGTAGTTTAATTTGCCAAAACAAAAGTTATTGATTTAAAAGCTAGAAATTTTACAAATCAGTTTTTTTCATGAGTTTGGATGAACCACAGAATTCTAGGGAATAGTGTGCGGGAGACAAGTGAATTCTTACTGCATTATTAGTTTCGGTAGAAAGCATAGCATCAGCACAGTACCGTAGTTCATTAGTATAGTGCCATTTAATTATTGGGCTTCATCAGTTAGTATCATCACTATGCCACTATATACTACATACAGTACAACCGAGGAAACAAAATTGATCGCTTCTAACGTCTAAAGGAATCCAGAAAAGTGTCTTCCATTGAGCAAGCCACAGTGATGACCTGATTTTTCGAAAATCTTGTTTCAGGCCATGTTGTCGTGGGGCGACCGGGTGCACGGATGTGTACCGTTTTTCTTGGTTTAATACCGAGGTTTGCACAATCCCGCAAGCAGCTTTATACATATTGGTAGTTTAATCCCAATTATAGACGTTACAGCGGAAATGGTAGCAATACTGTTGGAAGTCGTTTTTTGAAGTCCTGTATTCCTAAAAATTTTAATACTTTATGAGTACAGGAATCCAGTTTAGTACACTACAGCAGTACAGCATTTTCACAATAATGAGGACAGGTACAGTATCGGTACCTTACAGTACAGCAGTACGGTTTATTCCAGCAGTATGGCTCAGAAAAGATATAGTGTCTCAGAATATAGTGCAATCAAATATATCATATTCAGTATAATCAGTATTACTATACAACACAGGACTAATATACTACTCCACTTGTATGGTAATGCACTATCAACAGACCCTAGTCAATGAATATTCACATACCTATCCCGTGTAACCTCCAAAACAACACTCTTGAGGATACTCTACCACCCTGTCACTCTATTTATGCCTATATCTATCTAAGGTAACACTTATTCAAAAAGAAAGTCTTTCGCAGTGGTGATCGTAACATCATGTCTTCATATACTCTGCATAGAATCTCTGAATCGTGGTTGGATTTATCTGCATGACATTCAACTCAAGCAGTCTTTACAGGCAAGTAAAGTGTACCAGGACAGAAAATGAGTGCAGAGCTCTACACTCTCACAATGCACTGACCGTGCACGGAAGCCAATAACAGGCCCCAAAGTCTATCAAAACCGTGATAAGTAGTCATAAATGGACAAAGACACTCAGAAATCTCATAGATTCTACAATGTATATTTACATATTCCAGACACTCTTAGACATATATATATATATGTTGCTTTAGATTTGGTACATCAAACAAACTAGGAAAAGGGTTGTGATTTCGATTGAACTACCTCTAGATCACCTCTAATCTTACAATTGAACAGGACCTTCCCTTGCTATAATCAATCTGAAATTAATGTGACTGACATTCTAAGAGATCCCGAACCAGCAACCCACCATCACTCCTCACACACCAGAAAGTAAAGCAAACGCCAGAAAGTGTACTCGTGAATCTTTCGACAAGCAAAATCTTCAGACATTTAAAGACGCCAGACAATCCTGAGATTTCCGGGACTCCTCATACTTGGGGCACTTTTTACACCTTAAGAAGAGTTATAAGATGATGCCGAAAACACCGGGATTTATTTCAGAATGGAAACATCACCATAGCTTGTCCATGGGTAATTAGGCTATATATATAGGCTCAATTGTTTTAACTACGAGTCTATAAAAAAGCTTTAATCTTCGTGTGTAAGATTTTTTTGCACCCAACGGTTATGAGCCCTCTCCTCCAACCAGCGACATAGATACGAGTAGTGACTTGAGAATAAACTAGAAACTGATACGTTTTGGGATTAGTGGAGATGTAGCAGAGCTCAGGATTGAACTGCGAAAACATACAACCTTTCATACAGGGGAATAATTTATATATGTTTAAATAGACCCGAGGGCTAGACCTCGGAATTAGAAAAGTTGCCCTAGACCAAGAAGATGCTCTAGATATAGAGCTTTCTCCGAAGTCCTATAGCAGGCCTAGAGCTTATAAGACCCCAACAGGTTATTCTCAATAAGCTTCAACGGAAATAAACAAAGTGCCTCCTGCAGCACCGAGGCCACCAACCTCTCGTCCAACGTAAAGTACAGACTGGTGACCAAAACACGGTCATTGCTCAACCTTTGGAACTTGTAGTCCAAAAACATCCACTGCGTGGGATCAAAGTCGGTATCGTGGTAGTAGATAGTGTGGTCCAAAGAAACCCGGAAAAAGTCCGACTTCTTATACTCGAGTGAAGGAAACACGGCCCGCATCACGGTGCCCAAATAAAACGAGTCTGAAACATATGCAAAGTCTACCATTTTGGTGATGAGTTTGTTGTGGGCCTTTTCCACATTGTCATTGACTTTAAAGAAAAGTCCAAACATCCGATTGCCTGGCTCAGGTTCCTGGTGTCGCTTGGAGTGTTTCTTGGACCCAAGGAACGTTTCTGGCAAGAGCACGTGCGTTAAGTTGCCGTTGGTGTGTTCTAGCGCATTCATTTCGTCAAGCCGGTCCTTGTACTTGTAGAAAGTGTGATGGGGTTTGCGCAGAAACTCAAAGGGCACCTTGGTCCGTGGGTTGACCCTGTCTTCGGGACTGAGGGCTGCAAACGTCTGTTTTCTCTTCCGGATGTTGTTGTTCCTGCTGAACGACGCTAACATGGTGAAACACACCTCGCCGTTCTGGTAGCACTTAACGAGACGCAGACAAAAGTTGCGGCCGTCCGACGTCTCCTCTACCTCATAGCGCATCACACTCTTCATCAGCCCCGCTTTCAAAAAATACAGATGCAACAGGTGGATTTCGAACTCGGGGTCTGCAATCAGCTCCCACGCCGCCCTCAATGCCTGCGCCACGAACTCGCCGCCGTATGTCCCACGCGCATCTTCCCTAAACGGCTCCAAGGGGTACTTGCCAATAAATTCCGTTTCCGATTTGCGGATCACCGCGAGCTTCTCCTCCATCTTACACACCTGATCATTTTCATACACATCTTTTAAACTCATGGTAGTACTTGATGTATTAGTCTAATGGATGATCAATTGTTGCTGAATTCAATTGATTGTGACTGGTGTTGTTTAAGAAAAAAATCTCGTTTGGTAGGATTGATGGAATTGATGGAAAAGATTTGGTTAGTTTGGCTTGTTTGGCTTGTTTGGCTTAATAGGCTTGATTGGGTTGTTTGGTTGCTTGTCTAGTGTCTTTTTGGATCTGGTTCAATTCTTCTTTGATGCCCCTTTGTTATTTCAGGTAATCTTAGACCTGGAATTTGTGAGTTTGGTTAAGGGCGGTCCTCAATTGTTGGGGTCGGAGTTCTGGGCGGAGATTGACTTTTATAGGCGCGCCTTATGGGTGAATGCCGAGGAATGCGCATGCGCGCGGGTTTGCACCCTCGGCTCGCCCTTCTGAGCGTTGAAATCCGGGGCACACTGGATCTTGGTCGTGACACGTCGAATCTCAGAATGTCCAATGAGACAATGTTGAACACTAATTTTTTTTTTTTTTTTTTTTTGAATTTTCCATAAAATTCGGAAATGTTGAGTGTATGTAGACGATCCAATTGTTGGGCTGGAAGAGTGTTAGGGTAGGGAATGTTGGGTTGCATTGACTTGAGAGAGTCTTCAGGTCAGACCTGCACCTGACTCTCGATCTACACACCCTTTCATTATCATTCATTCATTATCTTCTCAGGTAATTCTCTTTCTAAACATTCATTTTTCATTTCTTTTTCCGGTCTCCTTCGCTTGATCCATCTTTCCTCCACCTCTTGTTGTCAATTTTCTTTCTCTCACATTCTGTACCTTTCGCCCATGGAAGCAGGAACACCCGGCCTCATATATGTCAAGCCTTCTTGAATAAACGTCGCCACACACTCTCCCTTTGGAGTATAGAAATGTCCCCGTACCAAAGTTCTAGAATTGCTTGAAATCTTATACTGGTAGCTCAACGTCAAGTACTCATTGAGAACATCAAAAGTGTCCCAGTCATCCACGTGAAAATACACATTGTGGTCAAGCGACATGGCCTCATAATGGAAGATGTGGAGTCCATTTAGTGTCACATCTAACATGCGCCGTGCATCCTTGGTTTCGTCAAACTCTTGTACAAGGTTGTTTTTCGTCGGGTTCCACTCCATGTGAAATGCACGTGCCATGGTGGTTAAAATGGCTGCGTCCGAAAGATCTGCCAAGGCGACGAAATTGAAGAGAGGGTTTGCAAAGTGTTTTATTTGCGGCTGGTGAATTTTGCTCCAGAGCGTGATCCACCGTTCGCTGGGCACCATGTGCTGCTCCTCAGGTGTCAACGTGTAGTCGAGAAATTCATCGGAGTACGCGTTGTTGATGAAATCGGTGTGGTAGCTCTGGTGAAGCTGAGTCGGATCGGGGTACTTTTCCTGGAGTTTCGGAACCCGATGAATATAATTGATTTTCGGCCTATTCTCCGATTCTTTCGGTTTGTCATCTAGATGGTCCTTCTGGTTCTCAAAACCCTCGGCTTTGGCCTTTCTCTTTTTGAGAGATATTGTGGCAATGTAAGAAACCTTCTCTTTCTGCACCACCTTGATCTGACGCTTACAGATCTGGTCGCTGTCAAGAAGCATCTCCACCTTATAAGTGCAAGGAATGGAGGCATTTCCTGCTCGGAGGAAGTGGGAGTGCACAGAATGGGGCACGTATCCCGGTGCCGATTCCATGGCCACCAAAAGCGTTTGTGCGAATGTATGGCCTCCATACGTTCCCCTGGCTCCGGAAATGGGCAACCTGAGGGGGTGGGCTCCTTCCCACGTATTGTCGTTGACTTTGCTGACTCTCAAGGCCTCTTCAAAATCTATAACAGTCTTAGTCATTGACAGATCGATTTGATGGTTTCCAATTAAACGTCGTTTGAAGCTCCACTCAAAATCAAATCTGAAACTAACCTAATGAGACTTCAATTAGAGTTAAAAGCCACTCCAAATAAGCTAAATGATATTAAGGTTCAAATTGACTGAGGGAGTAAATTGAATTTTGCATGTGTTTACCCCGCGCGAGCTGGCCCCAAACCCGTGCCTCTGGCCATGCGCACATGGAAATTAGGGTGTCAAGGTTCTCAACAGAACAGACAAACCAAAGTTTTGGATTCATGTGATTGAGATAAGACAAATTGTCATCGATATCCAGAATACAAGTGTTCGGGATTAAGTCACGAAAGCTTCAAGCCAATGTCATTTTCGCCATGGTTGAATTTGCTACCCAAATATTCATTCGAGCCTCTTGATTCTTTCTGCATCATCTCATTCATTGTCATTTAATCAAGAATCAGATTTTTCAATCAGAATTCTCATAAAGCCTCATTTCGACTTCATAAACCTTCATTTCGATGCACTAGTCTTCGGCGTGGAATGATATTCTTCAATGCAATATCATCTTCCACATCCACATCTCTGACCCGATGAATGATCCCAGAAGACTCGTTTGTTTTAGGATACTTTGGCACAACCAAAGGACTGGAAGTATGATTTGCAAATGCCCTCTGTTTCATGACAAAAGCACTATCTTGTTCATCTTCAGACGAATTGTGGCCCAGACTCGAGAGCCCGATGAGTTTCCTTTGTGATTCCGTTAGAGGCAAGTCCCAACATTGGTCCTGAGGCTTTAGAAGCTTCATTAGGTTTATGAAGATCACGGCCACCAAAATCCACTGCAAATGAACCACATGTGAATATACTTTTTGGATGCAGAACGTGGCATATTCGGCAATGGTGGTGGCTTGCATTCGGGTCCACCATGTGTTTCGATACATGGTATTGACATCGTAGTATTTGACGTTGTAGAGCTTTATGCAGTAGTCCACCAATAAGAGCGTCAAGTGCAAGGTGAAAAGACGGGCCACATTGGTCCAGAAAGTCTTAAACTGTTTTTCTTTGCTCACTTGTCTTCGAAGCGCCTCTTTTACCACTGGACTCGTCCACTGCCCAGATGCCACTTTTGTGGAGTAGTCGTTTTCCTCGTCCTCACTGAGTTCATCAATATAGTCACTTTTCACGTGTTCTTCCGGGATGATGATTGGGTTACGGCTCGTTTGAGGCAACGGAGGAGGAAGGTAATCTTTCAGGATGGTTGCACCGTTGGAAGATACCGACTTGAAAAATAAGATATCTTCACTGGCTCTCTTTTTGTTTTCCCTGGCAAAAAGGGCATCCCTGGCAGCAATTTCCCGACTGTTTTTGGCCGAAGCCATGCTTGAGTAGCTTGAAAAAGGCTGAAACCCGGAACGTGCCATATTGGCATCGCTTGGGATCTGCATATTATGCACCCGGGCATCGTTGACGAGGTCGTTTGGCATTCTTTTCGGAGGTCCAGAAATCCCGTTGATGGCGGATTTGATTTCGGCCGAATACGACTCGTTGCCTGTATAGAAATGTTCAGAGAATGGGGAATCGGGCATTATGGATCGAAGATAATATGAGCAGGGCAATTTTTGTTGTGGTGCGCTCTGTGTGCAGTACCACGCCATGATCCTTTATGAAACGTAAACGTAGACGTGAACGTAATCCAAACTTTAGTTTCGCCTTCCTTTATATAACGTTGTCCAAATCAAAACTTTCCATTTTATTGTTGCAGAGAGGTAATATCGTTGGCCGCCCATGCGCACACTGAAACGGTAACTGACATTTCCTCAAGGAACCAATAATATGGTACATTTCCTGTGTAGTGAGATTCTGGCCAAACTTCACACTCAGGCGACAGGCACGCAGAGCAATGGCATCGAAAATAAATGCTGGGATACTTCTTATAGAATGGAGCCAATTGATGGCGGCACCTATTCCTTGTGTAGAATTTTTCTTGTCGAAAAAATGGTGCAACATGTGCTGTTTCAAATGTGTAGCGGATATCCTTTGAAGGTAATGGTTAAGGTGGGTGACAGTGAGGAAATTGGGTTGGAAGCGGTAATCGATTCCAAAAGCAACGAACTTTTCATGGTACTTTTGAAAGTACCCGACGTCGTTTTCAGTCACTGCAAACTCCAAGGGGTCGTCTAGTGCTATGCGCAAGTCAACGGCAGGGTTTGCAACCATATCAACAAACTCCTCCAAGAAGACCTCAAGCCTAATTCGTTCATCGCATGCATGAGGATCAATTGCTAGTAATTTGGACCCGCTCAGGGCCAAAATGAACAGCCTTTGCACTTGCGATATGATCTTCAACTCGGATTCTTCAATGTCTTGTTCATCAATGGATATGTCGCTCAGAAAGTATTTGGAGCTCTGCTCAAGGAGAGGCTCGGATGGAGTCTTTTTCTTTTTCGGCAGCGGATTGGACCTGTAACTCAATAAATCCTGCACAGTTTGTAGCACAACATCCCAAATACACAGAAGATCCTCCGAATAAAGTTCACTGATGCTGATGAAGTAGGAGACTTGTTTAGCACCAAGTGCCGTTTTAAAGATTGTCCACAAAGATGCCTTTTGTTTCTGGGAGAGCGTCACTAGTAAACCATTTATGAATACGAGCTGCATCCCTTGATCTGAAACAGATATGGCCCCTTCAAGCGCAAAGCCGGCCGGGCCAGGCCCACGATTGAATATCTTGGAGTCAGTTCCACTAAAAAATGTAAGAAAAAGGGATTGTAGCAGTGAATCCATGGAACCAAAAATCCACTTTATTTCCTTCTGCTCCATGAACCCCACCCTGACATCAAGTGGAGGATTTGCCACCATCTCGATAAAAACTATTTTCTTCAAATCCCTCTCCAACCTCTCCCTTGTAAGATTTTCTTTCACATATTTGAAACGGACAGGCATATGGGCAAATAGACGACTCAAAACCACCATAGTTCCTTTTGAGGGGATTTCGGCCTTGAAGAAATCAGTCAAGACATCCACTAAAGACGAGTTGTTCGAGCTGAACGCTACAGCTGCAGCTTCATTAAGGGTGGCGGATGCTAGGACAAAATTTGAACATAGGCCAAGAATGGTGCGGGTCGCGTTCCCTTTATACCCCACAGGGAGGAGAGCAGTTTTGCAGCCATGTCGAATTGGAAGTGCGTTTGAATGCGTTTGAGCCTCGCCAGCCAGCAGTATTTGCGCGTCGGTGGCAGTCTTCTCTCGCTCGGTACAATCACCGCTGCAAGTACCGCTGCAGAATTCGGACGCTGATTCCCCGTTGCATTGGGTGCCCTCGGCACTAGCAGCCAAGACCCTCGGATATCCTTTCAGAAAACAGGGGCTGCAATTCAAGTTCCGGCCTGGAAGGTATAAATAGGAAGCCGAATCTTCTATATTTTTGCTCTCGTCTTCTCTGATGTCCTGCACAATAGGAATACTACCGTATTTGGTCTGTTTGGGGTGCTCATGTTCTGATGCAAAGTCAGCAAGCGAAAAGAGCTGATTTCTTTCTATTCCGTTTCCATCATCTTCAACACATACACTGAGGGACTTTAAGTCGATTTTGACGGTCACTCTGTTTGCGCCTGCACATATGCTATTTTGTAATAAAGCCTGGAGAACAGATTGAAGGCCATCGAAATTGAAATGGGAGCGGATTTTTTGGGCCGAGATGGCGTCTAGCTGATGGATACGTTTCATTGCATGGCAACAAATCTCAGAAATCTGAAACTATTTGAGGATCAAGAATCGGTCTAGATTTTTGTCAAAGCTTGAATGAATCTGGGGATCCGAGGTCTGGGCTTATCTGAATCTGGGGATTTAAATTATGACTTATCTGAAACTGAGCTTATCTATCACACCTAAAATCTAAAATTATCGATGGGATTTCGGGAACCTAGATTAGAACATAAGCTTCACTAGACCCTAGGCTTATCTAATATCTGAGGTTATCTGGAAAGTCAAGGAGCAATCGAGGATTCGGGCTTGAGGGTTGGAGCCTCCGGTTATTCAGCCTCCCTATTCGGGTCTGTCTAATTGAGGTTGCCTGTTTGGGTCTGCCTTGAATCTCTCTAGAATCTAAGCTTTCCTTGGATTTGGAAACACTACGGCTTGGCTCGCGGCTTAACGAGCAAATCTCACTACTGCAGATCCAGTGCTGCAGGTACTCACACGTCCAACTGACCAATTAACCCGATGAAAAAGAAACTATCGAATTAAAACAGTCGAATTTGAATCTGAAAATCCGAAATTTGGCCTTAATTTTGGAAAAGGGATATCGTGGTTTTGCCCGAGGCTCAACTAAATCTCTAATCGGTCTCGGTCACTATATGCACCACCGGCATCACTCATCCACGCAATTCCACTACACATCTTCGAAGTTAATGGAGAGAACACTGATTGAGTTTGAGCAGTGAAATTAAACGGCCAGATTAGAATTGAATAGTGAATAGACATTGATAGAAAGTAGAACATTGGGCTGCATCACATGACTAAATCACACGAGCGGGAAGACCATCTCCGAAAAGGATCCCAAATCTCGCCGGTCCAAAGTCTCATCGCCGGCTCCATTTCCGGTGCCATAGCCAGGTATGTCCAACATCAGTCAAATTCCAGTCAAAGAGGCTGAAATCGTGAAATTACCAGTTTTATCATATCATCTTCAGTACTAACATTCAGGGCGGTGGCAGCTCCTTTGGATACCATCAAGATTCGATTTCAGCTACTGCTGATGCGCCATGAGCACCTCAAAGGGTCTCAGATAGTCATGGATTTATTGAAAAATGAGGGAGTTAAGGCCTTGTGGAAAGGAAATGTGCCTGCAGAACTCCTCTACATTCTCTATGGAGGAACACAATTCACAGCGTACTCGGTGTTGAACAAGAGGTTCTCCCAACTACAGGAAAGCAATGGCTTCTCCCTTAGCGTACCTACTCATTCATTCTTGGTTGGCTGTGCTACAGGAGTGGTCAGCACGGTGGTGACATACCCCTTTGACTTGCTAAGGACACAGTTGGCAGCCAACAACACCAAAACATTTTTATCTATGACGGGCACGTGCAAGAAAGTCTTAAAAGACCAAGGAATTAATGGCTTTTTTATAGGAATCAGACCTACGCTCGTATCAATGCTTGCGAACTCGGGGATCTTTTTCTGGTCATATTCCTTGGCACGAGCGGCATTTGAAGATCTAGAAAGAAAGACGGATCTTCAACTCTGGGGAGTGGAGGCTATGAGTGGCCTTGTGGCTGGAGTCACTTCAAAAGCCCTTACATTTCCAATGGACACGTTAAGAAAGCGAATGCAGGTTTATCAAAATAACAGGGCCACGGAGCTCTTTGTCAGCAATTTAAAGACTTATGGACCTGCAAGTTTCTACAGGGGCTTCACTATTGGCTTGCTAAAAACTGCCCCAACAAGTGCTATCTCCATGGCGGTGTATGAGTACGCAATTACCACCACCAATATCGTTGCCGAGGCTCTCTAAAAGATAAGATGAGGAAATGAGAAGAAGGGTAGAGAGGACAGTGGATAAGGATGGGGATGCAGTTGTTAAAGTACTCATAAGACACGGGGATAGAAGATAATGTGATCAAGTGGGCATATGAGCATGAAAGAAAGAAGATAAAAGATAGAGGACAAGAAGACAAAGATCAAAATAATTGAGGATAGAAGATGGATTTCGAATAAGTATAGGAAGTATAGATACTTCGTTTTGAGATATTTCTATGAAGCTCTATACAAGCTCATTTCGGAAGCAGTTCCATGACAAACCTGACCAAAAAGCAAGAACCTATAAACTAAAGAGGCTGAAGCAGGACCAACCAAATGTTCATTCAAGAAGCCAAGAAGTTCTAGACGAATTTTACTGAATACTTCATCTGAAAACCAATCCGAAGAAGCTTCTATTAATGAGAGCCCCTCCTTCAAATTTCTTCAAGAGGCTCTCTCAGCGACAGTCCATTACACAAAGATATCTGAAGATGTAAGAGGGTATTTAAGAAGCTACAAGAACTACCAGGTTGTTAAGAAGCCAAAAATCTGCGAGCAAAACCATGTCATTAATGAGGAGAACATATATTAAAAACTACTGCAGAACTTCCAAACAATATTCCAAGTAACTGATTTAAACTAACCGAAGAAGTTCTTACAAAAAAAAAGGTCATCTCTCAGTCTGGAAAATTGGGTATAGACACATTACTGAAGTACCAGATAAGACAAAACTCTTAGAATACTGGAATACAAAATTAATAGATTACCAGATAATCAGACCACCAGGCTACACACCGAAGTACCTCCTAGGTACTTTTCTCAACCACATACCAGTTAAATCAAGATACATTATGATGTGAGGAAAGACACCTTATTCAAAGTTCCCATGGAGGTGATATACCTTTCCATGAATGACCATAGAGGTCTACCAACAGATTCCAAAACCTGGCCATTTTTAGCAAACAATCAACCAAATACATCCAAAGATATTCAAAATAGGGAATTCCATGAAATATGGAATGGCCTGCATATAGTCAAGTCTTTCCGTTCCATTTCCTTCTTTTTAATTTATCAAATAAGCGAAGCTAAAAGTACACGAATTACATAAGCCAGCTCATGGATTCGTGATTTTGGGGAAGAAAAGCTCGTCGTCGTGGATTGAACTCGAAGCCTCGCCATTCTCATAGTCGTTTTCGTCAGCTGACATGTCAGCTGAATTCAAATAGCTGGGGTCCAAATACTCGATAGACTTGGTGAACAGATTGGGCAGAATGTACTCCAACTCGGCCTCCAAGATCGGCGACCCTGCTTCTTTGTGCGGCACGTGACCACTGCCGTTTCCGGCATGTAAGTGAAACGACGTTGAGTTCGAGAGAAGGTTGTGGATTCGGGAATCCAATGGTGAAGTTCTGTCATCTGCTTTATCACCGGTCAGAATTTGGTCCATTTTCTCTGTGCTGGGCTCTTCGCTTTTGTTATTTTTGCCTTTTGAGTCTGTCCCTGAACTAAGTGCCATGGAAACACGTGACTCTTCAGACCCAACTCCCTTGGGATCCACTCTCTGATAATTTACATCTCTTGTTTGGACTCGCTTCCCTCGTGTGGGAACTATATTCAACTGATCTTGTATGTATGGCGGAAGTGTTTGGCCCACCAACGAGCTTCTTTTCTGCCGCAACATGCTGGTCTCGCTTTCAAGGGGTGCTGAAAGTGCCTGGGGAAGTGGAGGGTCTGTTTTGGGAATTTGGGAGGAAGTTTTGGCACGCGCCAGGAGAGATCTGAAACTGAACCTGCGTCTCGAGTTCTGCGCTCTGATTGGCTGGTAATTTCCATCCATATTGGTGACTTTGGTCACGATAGATACATCGGAGATGGATGTTTGGGGAGGCCTGCTTAGAGGCTCCAAATGGGTCAACTTGTTCAACTTGCCAGTAGTCTCCGCGTGGCCCAATGGATTATTCAATGAGTTGTTTAATTTTGCCAATTGAGTATTTGATTGATTGGAATCTAAATTGGCTAATTGGCTAATTGGACGCTTTGATGGGTCTGGAACATCCAGGGTTTCAACCTGATCTTTTTTGATCGGGGGGTTTGTGGGGTCCTCGAAATCTACAAGGTTCAAACCAAGAATAAGGTCGTTGACGTCTTGGAAGAGATCACCCCGGGTTTCTGTACAGGACTGGAGAGTGTTTTTGAATGCTGGATATTCTTCAAGCCAGGAATTGGCCTGGATGAACGGCTGGAGAACTGTGGGGTCCGCCATGAAGGTGTTGATATCATGGGAGGAATAGGAGAATGCGAGCCCGGTCACGTGAGCCATTTATTGTTCTTCCAGACTCAGAATCATGCAGTAGTTTATATTATCGGGTGATTTGAATAAGTCCATCATGATGTTACCTGATGCCATTTGAACTGCTGCTTTTGAAAGTTGCTCTGAAACGAGTTTCTCTGTGTCTCCTGCATATAACCACATTCACTACATACACTATAAGCAAACCTACATTTACAATTATCATGTCCATTGCAACAGATTTCTCCTTGAAGGAGTTCATGGTTGCTAGGGGGAGTAATAGGAGGGTTGCTATGGATGTGCATGAATAAAGCAGGCATGTTAATCCTTGGGAATCAATTCACTGCGGTAGTAATGAAGACACGATAACACCAACGATTGTGAACTAGTGATTGTGAGCATTCAGACCTGAAAAATCAGGTTCTGTGCTAGCAAAAGCAGGTACGTCTTTGATAATACACAGGAAACAATTAGTACTGGCTCTAGCATCGATGAAATTCTATGTTTTGCCGTCAGTAAACGGAGCGACCCTAAAATTTGACTTAAAAAGTGCCTACTTGGTAAGCACTCCTTCGTTTATTATGTGGAATTATCTCGAATACGAAGAGTCTTGTTATGACATGCGGAGTATTAGGGATCTGGAGTATTTGGAGGCACCAACAATGACTGAAGAGCCAGGAGAGCTAGACATCTATGGAACAGAAACACTAGCCTAGGATGCAGCGCAAGCTGACCGTATGTAATTGTCCATCTATCTATTTGTTTATCTATCTTCTTGTACATCTATTTAATTGTCTATCTGTCTACTTGTATACCGGCTATTTATGGTCTGTTGATCCAGGCATGTCTATCATGTTTTGGTACAATTTATCTCAATTAGTACTAGGAATATTCATGACAAAATCTCCTGTCTTCCATTAAGTTTGCTGTAATCTTTTTTATCGAGATAGTCTAATCGTCGTAGCCTAGTAAATACGCTTCGAGTAGTGGGGACCACTGGCCTACGAGTCTAAATTACATGCACTACGAGTTTAGCAGGTCAAGATCAATCGTGATGCAAGAAGTAGGTACAGCACAACCATACTAATTGTGTAATCTAAAAATTGCAGATTCCAAAATTGGTCTTGTATCCATGGTACAATACTTTGCGGTACTATACTACTTCCATACCCTTGGAATCCTTCAGATCTCATCATGGTAGCAGAAATTCCCACGAATCCTTGGAGGACTTGGAGCTCTACAATACGCTGAATGCGGAAATGCCTAATGGCACCTCAGACATGAAAATGGCCTTCATGAACATGGCCAACTCCATTCTTGGGGCTGGATTCATTGGACATCCGCTTGCAGTCAAAACCTCGGGGCTTTTAGTATACTAGTGTACGTACTACGGTAAAATTTGGCTCTATTGAAGACTGTACTATAATCTACCAGCTGTATACTAACCTCTCTATTTTTGATCTCGTCAGTAGTTGATGAGATTTGACTAAACCGTGTTGTTTCAAAGTGAAACCATTATGCAGTTTAGTACATAGTAGACTAGACTACACCAGAGCTGGAGAGTATGTTGGAGTCCTCAAGTGAGTACTAGCACTAGAAATAGGCATTACAGAATACATACTGACTACTACAAAATACTAGACCAGTTATTGACCTACACATTAATACTTGAATTGAATGTCCTAGCTATAATTTATTAGTAGCTGCTGTAGCTAATTAGCTCAATAAGGTCTTGAAAGAATTTTCATTGCGGATTAGAAATAAGACTGATCTATGAACTATATTATTGTATACTATAAACTACTACACTATGTTATCAATATTTTCTAATACACTGCAGTGTACTTCTATATTCTCTATTACCAAGATACTCCTTTAGACACTTTTCTGTAGTAAAATTGCATAGAATATACTCCAGTTATATGAGATAGATTTGTTACGACGTGAGTCAACAACGATTTTACTATCTATGGATATTGACTTATTTTTTCCTTAAGTGTACGCAAGGACGCTAAGGTACAATCTTGAGGCTTAGTTGTAAATTTAGCTAAGTTTGACAAATCCCCATTTTTTTAGCTAGGCGTTTCTAATTTAGATACTTATAGTTTAGATCAATAGTATTAGTGCTGAAACGCAAGTAGGTTTGACCCAAATAGGTTATTTAATGTTGAGCAATTTTCTTAAACTCATTGAAATTAAAGTTTTTTAGTTTGGTAAGTACATTATCATAAAATGAAGCCCTGGTCACATGACGAATGAGCCTAGGTGTGTCGTTAATTCTAAGAGTTATGCGGTTTTGAGTGTAGTAAATTAAGGCGTGTATAGTGTGCAGTACTACTCACTACTTTCTGCTACAGCCTGAACAATTTGATGGAATCTTGCTTGATATATAATTAGGAGTTGGGGTTAGCAATCAATATTATTTATGTCTACTACGTCTTTTATGGCTTTTTGTTTTTGACTTTTGTAAGTGGGTACTTGAGGAATAGAGGCGAAGGTGATGACTGCTGCCATATTCGCAATCTCCAGCCAATTAAAAAAAAAATACCAAATTCCAAGTCACAAAAAAAAATAATGTTCAGGATCAAGAGTCTCAGGTACCATAACCAGCAATACTTGTAGAAGTGTACAGCTTTAGCCCCATTGCGCCGTAGATCTGACTGTGCGCAAAAAAAAATGCTTGGGGTTTGAACCTAAAAATCTCAAATTATCAAAAAATTTTAGCATAATAAAGGCACTTTTTGATCTTCTTTCTCTGCAATAACATTTAGGGTCGGTTAAGTATGCCTCGTTTCATAAAGTGTTCAAGGCATGCACTTGGAGATGTACGCATCCTCTTTCACGCAGTCAATGATTCAACCAAGGAACATGACCCTTCGGAATTCTGTAGATATGATAAAGGCTTTTCTGATGATGTTTTTGGTGTTGAAACTAGTGGTAAGGATCTTTAGAGCAGAATTCGGACTTAATCATTGGACAATGTGCAACAGTCGCAATCCAGTTAGCCTCAGACCCATCAGTCCAGTTCGTCTCGGCTGCAGCTTAAATAAACAAACAGTCTTTTTTTGATTTTCCAGAATTTTTAAATTGCAGAAAACGTAGTTCAGCACTTTACTTGATACAAGTTGATGAGGCTGGTATGAAGCACTATATGTAGTACCTATTTAATTTGTTAGGTTCTTAATCTTCCTAGTACTGAAAGATTGTATTAGCTATTTCCGCTTGTTTTCCGAAAAATAAACCATCTTATACAGAATATATCCAATCTGGTTACAAATTGGAGAATATTAGGGGGTAACACCTGTATATTGGCTGCATATGGTTCCTGTGAATGCAGGATCGCATATCCCCAGGATATATAACAGCGGCTCCCCCAGATTAGGTGGAGTCCTCAAATATTTCGTTCATCTATATTTTAGGCCAAAACCGATGATGACTTAGGACTTGGTGATTGTGAGGCATGACTCCTAATTAAAATGAGGAGTACAAAATGATTTGTATATCTGATTCAAGAAGACATATTATTTTCCAGAATGTTCAGTCCAACCATCTGGTCAAAAATGATGAGTTTTATCAAGTTCCGTTTTAAGCAATCGAATTTATGATTAAAGGAGAATCAACAATAGATTTTGTATCGCCTTATATGTACGCTCACTCATCATTTCCAATACGAGTCCGACTTCGATTTAGAGTGTCAGCTGGTACTGTCGATTCCTAATTGGACAGTTTCAAAGACATCTGGAATTTTTACAACTGGAGAAACCCAATATACGTACATCATTGGATATTCGGGGCATGATCAAACTTCTTCCTTAAGACTGTCCAAGAGACAGCACAGTTTCTAATGTTCGGGCAAATGCTTCATTGTGCTCAATATCATCATCTGCTTTGGGATTCACTCACCACTGACTTTACAAATTCTAGTTCTAGCTGCTCCAGTTCTTCCAGGTATTTAGTCATCTATTCAGCTAGCCATCAGACTTACTAGTATTTCCACTACTACGATTCTAAGTTTATTAAGCTCTTGGATTGTTGTCTAGATATATAGCGGGATCAAACCATAAACTGTGCTTCTCGCTGAAGCTTATACACCCGAGGGTTGATCTTGGGCTGCGCGAGCACACCCATACTGGGAGTATCAATAAGGGTCTCAGTCAGCTGTTCCATGTTGACGTGGCCGGTATACAAGTTGGCCTCCATTCGTTGGATTGAGGGACCCAAAATGTTCAATGCGGCTCCCATGCAAAGATCGTCAATCCGGATTCGCGTGAAATCGTTGGCTTGAGTGAATTCAGTAAATTCATTGATTTGCAGCTTAAGGTCGTCCCGCAGACGACCGAAATCCTGGTGTTTTAGTCCGGACGCATTTTCATCATCGACGACAGTTTCTAGAAGTGGCTCGCAGGGTCCATAGATTTGCATGCTCTTGCAGCGGACTTTTTTCTTGCAAACCTTCTCGATGCATGTTTTGAAGGTGCTCTTTTTTTCAATGCAGATACTGTAGCCGTTGCTGTTATGGGGCTGGCGGTGGGCTTTGGCCAGCGAGTTGAAGTGTTTGAAAAAGGTTTTCCAGAGCGTTTTGACATGGGCGAGAAGCCTATGATGCTTATTGGCACCGATGGTGACAGCAAATTCACCGAAATCGGAGGCTTCACTTCCGCTATAAATTTCAACGAATCCGGGAAAATCCTCACCTTCAAAGTGAAGTGTTGACGTGGGGTACAAAGAAAGCGACAGAGAGGTATCCGCCTGGTCGTGGGGAAGGCAACGAGTCATTAATTCGGGGGCAAGTCAGTTATACTCAATGAAGCAGACTTTTTGATTGGGTCTGAATGTTCTGGCAAATTTCAATGAGATGATGCCTCACTAATGAAATGGTACAGTCTGACTGGAGTGCCTGACTTTCACAATGTCTGATTGTGTGAATGTTAAAGTGACTAAGTGTCCGACTATTTGATTCAATTTCAAGTCCAAATAGTCTTTACTGAATATTCAAGTTTTAGGCGTTGGTCCTAATTCGAGTCTCAGTGGGTAGTTTTTGGTGGTTTTGTTTGTTATTCAGGCCTTGATCTTCGTGTTTGGGTGAAGGTGGTCCTTGAAAACAGGTCTAGGTCACTCGAAGTTCTTGTGATAATCTCGAGTACAAAAGAATCTAAGTTATTCTTGTTCGGGTTCAGTGGAGTTTGGGCGAGCTAGTGGAGTTTGGGCGAGCTAGTCGAGCTGGTCGATTAAGTCAAGTCTTGGGGCTTGATTGATCTGTGTATTTGAGCAGAAGGTTCGTAGCTGAAGTATTAGCAGTTTAAAGTGGAAGGAAGATCCAGTGTCTGATAAAATGTTCAGGTGTTGAGTCTAAAGTAGTATTTAAGTTACTGGGCACAAAAGCTCCGGGTCCATGGGGGTATTTTACAGAAACTCGTTTCTGCTCTGCTGTGTTCGCAAACGCTCCGCCAGATAAGTGTTGCAGAGCTTATGCAGATAAGACGCATGATGCAACTGGTGAATGTGAGCATCGCCTTATTGGGTACTTCTGAACTTAAACTTGATCTAAATACTGAATTTGGCCAAGACGATTCATCAATTACCCGAATTCGGTAATTTCCAAAGTGAATCCAGAAATTAGGCTTCTACGTAGCTGCCTTAGTATAGACCGGTAGGGTAGTATGAAGTGCAACCTACTGCTGATGTGCAGTACTCTTCTGTACCCTACACATACCCTACACATACCCTACACATACCCTACACATACCCTGTCTGCAATCTTTTACAAATGTAGTCGGTGGAACTGCATTTATTTCAATCCAGAATGAAGTCGGTAATAATGTAGTCTGTTGTGGTCCAGACTACTAAATTCTATTACTGTACTTCAGAATACTTCTCTGCACTACTGAAGTGTACTGAACTCTGTACCACCATACCACTAAACCATCTGATACTGTATATATCACTGTACCATAATATACTCTAGTCTACTATCTACACTACTATCTGGTCTAATGCAGTAAACTCCAAGTAGTTAAACCTAGTTTCTGAAGTAGCCTTTAACACTACATATATAATACTGCTACACTGGACTCCGCAAAAAAACATAATAAGTCTCCACAATTCATCCATACAGTATTTCACACAATATAATCTAAGCTACACTACAGTACTCTACAGTGCTCTTTAAACTCGTATCTATAATATTGCAGTCCACTGTATCTAAATTAATGACTTCACGCATTTATTCTACACTATAAGATGTTGCACACTTTACACTGCATGTAATTGTACTCTATGTATTCTACACAATTAATTCTAAAACAGGTACTCTATACTACCACTGAGACCTTTCCTGGTAGCCACTTTTTCGCGTTTCAAGGTGGAGTGGGTGGTTCCAGTAATTGAAAGAATGTAGGGAAAAGGTAGGAATTTACTAGAAGGTAAATGGTGTTTCTAGAAACCACACTAGACTGTGCCATAAAAACTACTTTTTATGTAAGCATAATTGATCTACTCTTTTCTCATTAGTATCTGTATCAAAACATAAACAGTCTAAGTTCACATCACTACACATAAAGTAATACAGTAGTATCAGTATTAAGAGTGTTTGCAGTATAATCAATACACCACTTCACATCCTTATATTAATTTGAAGCCCAAAGACCGAGTCACAGTATCATTTTTCAGCCACTATCATACTACGCTATAGAATTACTGTATCCCGTTAGACCACTACACTACTATGATATTCCTGTTTAATGCTGACTTGTGTTGAATACCATTACACGCCATGGCCTAATTGACAGTGAGCTTTGAACCTTTTAATCGCTAAATATAAACTTAATAACTAGACAATTGATAAACTTTGAAAGAAAATTTCAAATAGCCAGTATTGAAAACAGGAAAACGAGAATAGAGTGACATCAACGAGAAGCACACCAATGACTTGTGGTACATCAGTGATATACCAACTTTACGAACCGATAACAGTTTTGACCAATGATTGACAAATAAGACCAGCTGACCAATTCTTCCTATGGACCAGCAGAACATTATTGTGAGACAGACTAATGAAAGATAAACCTGGCTGTTATAATATAAATACCACTGACTATATGAAACCAATACCTGTCTGTCTTTCTGTCTTTCTGCCAATTGTATAGAGTAGTGCAGTGTGGCGTAGTACTACTCCAGCTTTATAAACTGTACTATAGAAATTCTAGCAGTGCATTAGTTGACTGTAGCATTTAGTCTTAGCCTGCCTTCAGCTCTTATTGTCAACTATCTTCATAGTGACATAGTAGATTCTCACATCTAGTAAATTATAGTATCAGTCATAAGTACTAGAACGTATTATATAGTGCGGTAGTCTCTGCACCAGGGGTTTATTTATCTGGAGAAATATAAGACCCCCAAGTTGTAAATAACTGATACTGTACGTTGACTCTAGTACTGACTATAATGAAGATATCTCTAATGAAAATATACTGGGCATCTAGGGTTTCCAATACTATGACTATTAGTATGTGATAACTAGCACGTGCACACTATTCCACTATTATTCCTTGTTACTGCTCTGGTCTACCCTTTCCATCACACTTTCTGCAGACTCGTAAAACTAGTACTTAACTAGATATCTCACTAGCATATACAAGTAATAGTAGTGTAGTATCGTATTATTGTATTATTGTATTATTATATTATTGCAGTAGTGTAGTGATACTACTTTGTATCAACTGGTTTTGACCAAGACTGGCCTGGATTTATCATACTACTGCTTATTGTCCTTCAGGATCTATCAGAATCATCGTAACATCTTTAGAAATCATTTAATCCACATGGTCTCTTACCTTATGATTCTGTAAAGATGACAGGTTGATCATAGTAGGTCTTTGGACTTGTTTTAGTACAATGTCAGTCGTACTGTTCTCTATACCTGCACCTGGACCTTTGCAGTCGCGTGCCTATGTGTTGTTTTTTTGATAGTATTAGTTGCCGAGAGTCGCACTGATCATTTTAACTTGTAAATGTTCATTGATGTATGTTGATTCGCACTTTTTCTATACCAGACCACTTTTCGCAGTATCATAAATCATTATCATTCTTGGGAGTACCTGCTCAGTCCACACCACTACACAATACAAACACCAATATCAATAGAGTAATGAACCAAACCAAATTAAATCAAACTAGGCCAATAAACTAGACTAATAGAATAAATTGATAAATTAGATTAATAGACAAGCCTAGAAGCTATCTAAGAAATAATACTCTCACATGACATACGCTATACTAAAGAATTCTTCTTATGCATGAGCATCCAAATTTATACACTTTTTCAAATTGGAACCTCTTCAAGGCCCCACGTGTGAAACTAAAAAATTGCAATTTCGCGAGTCACCATGTCTACATAGCCAATATTAAGATACTACGAAGATTGGTCTGCTATAGTTATTCGTGAATGGATCCTATAAAATATCTGTCAGCATTAGAAAACCATTCGAGATAAATGGGATCGAAATATTTCTGCATAGTGCAGTGTACATAGGACTGGTGACGAATGGCGTCTTATTCTACTTTTACCTGGCACGTGTACTGCATATATTTTTACCGTGCCTCCGTCACTAGTGATCTTACCAAGAATTTTCGAGCAAAGTTTTTCGAATACCTTTTCATAAAAGTGCATCCTTTCGAGCTTCCATTTGGGGGTTATTCTTACTCTACGAATGTCATTCATGCAGTAGTATGGTGTTGAGGTGAGACCCAGTTTTCAATAGACTGTTAGCACCATTTTTTTTTTTTCTAGCACCACACCTTTTTTCCCCTCCAGTCAAAAACAGGTTCCCAGAATTACAGAATGATCGCAAAATATATACAGAGCTATTATTGGAAACTATAACTGCATACTGTAGGTAATGAAAGGTGGACTTTCAGATATATAAGTGAATTTTTTTGGTGTGGTGTACTGATGTGGGCGCACCGCGCCCATTTTTCATCTTTAGTCGCCTCTCTCTCAACTTTCTCCTTAGCTTCATACAACCCCAGATGTCGGAGATTGTTCACAATCCCGCCATTAAAGAGGCGCAGCTCTTGTCCCCGAAGCCATTGTCGGCCCGTTTATACGTGTGGCCCTTTGGTATTATCTACCCCGCGTTTCTCCAGGTTTACTTTAACCACTATGACAAGTACATTGGGGGCTCCGAATGGACCTCCGTGTACATCATGGCGCTTGTGTCAGTGCACATGTTGGTAATATTGATCCCCCAGTGGAACATTGACATCAAGGCGCAAATGGACTATGTGCCTGTGTCCACTATTGAGGAGGCTTCGCATGTTAAGATCACTCCTGCTCCCAACTCGGGTGTGGGCGAGATTTGCCTGATCCAGAGAGAGATTTTTGCCAATTCCGAGAAACAAGTGTCGTTTTCTTACCAAAAGAGACGCCATTTGCTTGTGGATTCTACTAGAAAGTTTTCTCCTCCAGAGTTTAAGATTGACGAGTTGCCTAAATTGGGTTACTTCCAGGATCACCGTGGTTTGTCTGGTGACTTGTCCAAGATGGTGCGTAACTACGGCTTGAACCGCTTTGATATCCCTATTCCATCGTTTCTTGACTTGTTTAAAGAACATGCCGTGGCTCCATTCTTTGTGTTCCAGCTTTTCTGCGTGGCATTGTGGTTTTTGGATGAACAGTGGTACTACTCGCTTTTCTCCGTTTTTATGTTGGTTTCCTTTGAAATGACTACGGTATTCCAGCGTAAAACAACCATGACCGAGTTTCAAAGCATGGGTATCAAGCCTTTTGATATCTACGTGTTCAGAGATGGACAATGGCTGCAGATGCAGACCGACAGCTTGTTGCCTGGAGACATTGTGTCTGTGACCAGAACCCACGATGAAAGTGCCATTCCTTGTGATTTGTTGCTCTTGGATGGAACTGCCATTATGAATGAGGCCATGTTGTCGGGTGAATCGACTCCCTTGTTGAAAGAGTCCATCAAATTGAGACCCGCTGACGAGTTCTTGCTGCCTGAGGGTTTGGACAAGAACTCCTTGTTGTACGGAGGTACTATGGCTTTGCAAGTGACTGCTCCCACCAACTCCGACCTTCCTGCTGCCCCTGATCATGGTGCTTTGGCATACGTGTGCAAGACCGGGTTTGAAACTGCCCAGGGCTCGTTGGTCCGGATGATGATCTTCTCCAGTGAAAGAGTCTCCGTAGGAAACAAGGAAGCCTTCTACTTCATTTTATTCTTGTTGGTGTTTGCCATTGCTGCCTCGTGGTACGTTTGGGTGGAGGGCACGAGAATGGGCCGGATCCAATCCAAGTTGATTTTGGACTGTATTCTTGTGATAACGTCCGTGGTTCCTCCAGAATTGCCCATGGAATTGACTTTGGCTGTGAACTCGTCATTGTCGGCTTTGCAGAAATACTTCATCTACTGTACTGAGCCATTCCGTATTCCATTGGCTGGAAGGATTGATGTTTGTTGTTTTGACAAGACGGGAACTTTGACTGCTGAGGACTTGGTGTTCGAGGGCTTGGCTGGATTGAAAGAAGGCCTCGTCACGTGCGAAGAAGCTCCCGTGTCTACGTCCCATGTTTTGGGTTCTGCTCATGCTTTAGTGAAATTGGACGATGGAGATGTGGTTGGTGATCCAATGGAGCAGGCCACTTTGAAGGCTGCCAATTGGACTGTGGGCTTCAAGGATGTGGTGGAGAGAAGTTCTGGTGGGAAGACCGAAAAGATCAAGGTGTTGCGCCGATTCCAATTCTCGTCCAGCTTGAAGCGATCCTCGGCCATTACGTCGATTTCGTCTGTGCCAAATAAAAACTTTGTTGCTGTCAAGGGTGCCCCAGAAACCATCCGTTCTATGTTGGTGGATGCACCCGAAAACTACGAGGAATGTTTTAAGTCCTACACTAGGGCCGGATCACGTGTGTTGGCTTTGGCCTACAAGCACTTGGAAACGAATGTGAATGTGACCAAAATCGACCGTAAAAACGTCGAGAGCAAGTTACATTTTGCCGGATTTATTGTGTTCCACTGTCCTCTCAAGGACGATGCCATTGAAACCATCCAGATGTTAAACGAGTCTTCTCACCGTTGTGTGATGATTACCGGAGATAACCCATTGACTGCGTGTCACGTGGCTGGCGAAGTGGCCATCACCACCAAGGAAGTGCTTATTTTGGATGCTCCTGAAGAACACCACGATGTGGATGAAGAGCACAACTTGGTGTGGCGCAATGTAACTGAGACTACGGTGATTCCATTCAAAACAAAGGACTCGCTTGATTTCGATTTGTTCAAGAAATATGATATTTGTGTGACCGGATACGCCTTGGCTAACTTGACTGAACACCCACAGGTGATGGAATTATTGAAACACGCATGGATTTATGCCAGAGTGTCTCCTGCACAGAAGGAGTTCATTTTGACCTCGCTTAAGGATATGGGCTACAACACCCTTATGTGTGGAGATGGAACTAATGATGTTGGAGCCTTGAAGCAGGCTCATATTGGAGTGGCTCTTTTGAACGGTACGGAAGAAGGTATGAAGAAAATCGCTGAAAACAGAAAGATCGAGACCATGAAGACTGTTTACCACAAGCAGGCTCAACTCTTGGCCAACTGGCAAAGACCTCCTCCTCCTGTGCCTGCTCTCATTGCCCACTGCTACCCTCCAGGCCCTTACAATCCCCACTATTTGACTACCATGGAGAAGCGCGGCGTGGAAATCACTCCTGAGATGAAACAAAGCGTGGAGCTTGCCATGAAGAAAGAAACGCTCCCCATTGAATTTGTGAAGGATGAGTCTGGAAAGGTCAATGCTTCTTCTATTGCTGATGGCTTTTTGAGCTCTTTGAACGATGCTGAAGCTGAAGATGAGGTGCCTACATTGAAGTTGGGTGATGCTTCCGTGGCTGCTCCATTCACGTCCAAGTTGGCCAACGTTTCGGCTGTCACCAACATTGTTCGTCAGGGCCGGTGTGCTTTGGTGTCGACAATCCAGATGTACAAGATCTTGGCATTGAACTGTTTGATTTCTGCTTACTCGTTGTCGGTGTTGTACTTGGCAGGAATTAAGTTTGGCGATGGTCAGTCTACGGTGTCTGGAATTTTGCTTTCGGTGTGCTTTTTCTCAATTTCTCGGGGTAAACCACTCAACAAGTTGAGTAAGGAAAGACCTCAGGATGGAATCTTCAACAAGTACATCATGGGATCGATCTTGGGTCAGTTCGCCGTGCACATTATCACGTTGGTGTACATCACCAGGGAAATGTACCTTTTGGAGCCCAGAGAGGCCCAAGTGGACTTGGAAAAGACGTTCACGCCCTCGTTGTTGAACACAGGAATGTTCTTGCTTCAGTTGGCTCAGCAGGTTTCGACCTTTGCCGTAAACTACATTGGCTTGCCGTTTAAGGAGGGTATCAGAGACAACAAGGGAATGTACTATGGACTTCTTGGAGTGGCTGGTTTGGCGCTCATTGGATCTACGGAGTTCATGCCCGAGTTGAATGAGGCCATGCAGTTTGTGCCCATGGACACGGTGTTCAAGACCAAATTGACCAGCTGCATAGTCATTGACTTGGGTGCCACATGGTTAATTGAAGTGGTGTTGAAGCACTTCTTCATGAACTCGGGTGCTGCTGACATTGCCCAGAGATGAAGATGTTAGCTGGAAGATAACAGCTGAATGCTGTCGGTCGAAATATCGAGACAGTCGCTGTCTGTCTCTCTGTACATTGCCAGATTCTTTAGGTTGAATTAGAGTCTTATAAGATTAATGAGAGTTAAATAGAAGTCTTGGGCCTCAATTCTTCTAAAAGAGCCAAGTCCTCGTCTCGATCTAATGCCTGAACCTTGAGTGCTTTGATGTCTCTTGCATATATGATGGTCACTTTACTCGGTAGAGTGTCTGATATGGAAGCGAGAATATCACTTGCTTCAATTTCGCTTATGGAATTACTAGTGGAGTCTTTGATCATCGAAACGACTTTAGGGAACAGTAACGTTTTTTCCTTTTGAGCACGAGCCAATTCGTAGAGTATCTCGTAAACTGCTGCAAGCTTGCCATGGATATATGCAGTATATGCTACTTCGGGCGATTCTTTTTTGTCTTTGGCCTTTTCTTTGAGTTTTATCCGTTCGAGAAGGGAGAGCCCCGATGAGTTCTTATCTCCCTTGAGCGAAAACAGCCGTGTGGGCTTAGTAAGAGAGGCCCTGGCTTTGGTCACTCGGTCACGTGCTGCATCATGGGGTACACGTGCCTTGTACTCACGCGATTTTACATCACGTGAGACACCAGCAGCCACCAAGGTCCTGAGTTCCACCGGCTTCACCTCTTTTCTTTCCGTTTTGACTTCTTCGAGTTTGCTTTTAAACATCATCTTGCGCTGCTTCAAAGATCCACTCAAGGTCTTGGCCGTAAGACCCGCTGGAGGCCCGATGCAGTACGCGTCACGTGGCCCCAGGTAAGTTACAGTCCACACGTTACCATCGACGGCCAAAATGCGCTCCACGGCATCTTTTTCAATTCTTCTCTTCAATAGACTGGTGGCGCTTGCACATAGTTCGTGTACTGCTGGATCCGTGGTATTCGCAAGGTAATGGAGCGATAGAGAAGTATCTAGCGCACCAAAGAACACCCCAAGATCCATTGAATTGTGAGATAAAGTTTTGTGGCAGGTCAAAAGTGTGCTAATTTGCAGCCACGTGGTAGATTCCACTATGAGATATCAGCAGCTGTAGCTGTATTGGTATGTATCGGTTTCTCGTATTGTATGTTAGGTATACCAGTTCAGTTATGGAGGCGCGATGTCAAAGTCACGTGAGAGGTCACGCGTGTACATAGGAATATATCCTGGATCTGACTTTGTCACGAGTTCTTCAAAACTAGAAAATGTCATAAAATGAACTTCCACTAATGGCTGGCTTGAGTAGTATGTGGTTGTTGGCTTGTTGGTGTACGTATACTAAAATAGGCGGGCATAAAGTGATTATGTGGGAGATGAAGGGGATACAAATTTTTAAAATTATGATTAGCCTAAAGTAACATAATTGTTTCAGGATGCTTCAAATTGTTTCAAGATTTTTCCAAAGATTCACCTCGGCTATGGCCTATGTATGAATGGACATATTCTGCGCAACCAAAACTTCCCCAAAACTGCCTTTGACTCCAACAATGTAATCTAACACTGCACTGTAACAGGCAAAAACAATTTGGAATCTTTTGCCCACAATTTACTTTTGCTAATATTAGTCAAGCCATTTTATCAACCTTCTAATTTTAATTTTCAAGTTTTTTGTTGCACTAACATATAGTAGGAGGCAGTGAACTGTAAGATCAATACAAAAGCACTAGATAAATGTCAAGACATACTCATTATTGACTATAATGGCAGTTTTGAACCGTGAATTGTAATTTTGAACGTGCATCATTTTTTTTTTGTAGTCTCCAAGACCCACTCTAGGATATAATGGTGGGTTTTAAAGATTTCCAGGAGTCGAAAAAAACAATTACGGTGGATTTATGTGGGGTATTAAAACACCACACATCCATACTGCTATAACTTCTGTATGCCCCAAAAGTGGTTAATACTTCTTAGATCATTATATGTGATTTAGCATAAATTACTGCATTTCTGCACATAAGGCGGGCGTGTCGGCCATCAAACGTCTCTAAAGCAAAATTACTAAATAAACAAAACAAAGCATTTACTTTTAATACAGCAGTAGGAAAAAATCTTTTGCCTGAAGGTGCCTGTCCTTTTTTTTACTTTGTATTCTATGATATATGATATATCTGTGATAATCAATGCAATACCAATGTGAGTGATTAATTTTTTTTTATTAATTGTACAGGCCACTTTAATTTTCACTTTCAATTCTGACATCAGCTGTATCTGGTTTGAAATACTTTGTTTTCTATCAACTGTATTCCGGTCTGGAATACGAGGACTTCTATCATATCTTCTGTACCCACTTGATCTAGTTATAAATCGAGAAATTCGGTTCCTCTCCTAAATCTGTACTATGTATCAAACTGTAATAATAAGTTTCAAGTAATCACTAGTCAATACGCTTTCAAACTCGCCACAAAGCTTGTCTGATTCTTATTAATTCTACAAATGTTTTTTTTTTTTTGATTACTAAACAATTTTTTCCTTTTTTTTTTCTGATCAATGGTGGTTCTGTTGTACTTAGGGAAGGGCTTTTGAATATTGTAGAAGAGCATTTTGGGTGCTTTTGCTTCTTTGAATTCAGTGTAGGCCCGATTGTTTATTCACAATCATAGTTAGTCTCAAAGTACCCCGCGCCATTGACCAGTTTTTTTTCTTTTCTATTTTTTTTCTCTTTTTTTCTTATTATCGAGAAATTTATCACCTCGTCATCGTCATATAGTCATTGTAAATTTCATTGTAGTAATGGCATTTTCAATGTCGACTATGTCCTTGTCACCTTGGTCTAAGACCTAGAGTGTCAGCTCGGGGAAGAGGAGCGACTGTGAGACATTGACCGGTTCCTTTAAAACCGGCTCGGCTGTTCGCACTTTGGTAGTCTTCTCTGGCTTGACTGTACTCATATCCTAGACTTTGACATCCGAGAATCTGGCTCACTTAGGAGGCAGCAAATTGGGAATCTGGGATGCATGCAACTTGGGGCATGGATCCTGACCAACTTTTGGTTGAGCACTGGGGACCTTCTCAGAAAGGTTAATCTCAAAGGCTTTGAGTTCCTTTTCCTTTTCAAGCTTCATATAAGCCCTTATCTTCTCCTGTCTCTCTCTGTAGCGGTCCCGCGACAAGGCCATAAGCTGAGCGGGAGTCATATTGGCGTAAGACTCATCGGAAGGGTCATTCCAATAGATCATGTCCGGACGTGCCCGTTTAATACCCACTTTTAATGCAAAGACTCTGAACTTACAGAAAGCGCGACTGGTCGAAATGCGGGGCACGTTCGTGTCGTCAAGAGGACACTTGTGGAAATTGCACACCGGAATTCTTTGGATGTAGCATGCATTGTGCATTTTCCAAATGTTGATTTCGTCAAGCAAGTGGTTCCACTTCTTTTTTTGTTGGCACTTGAGCTCCTTGAGCTTTGTGAGCAAACCCACATTTTCGCACCCAAATCCAGCCTCAAGTTTTGCCATAAACGTGAATTTTTGTTTTTGCTTGGGAAAGGAGGATTTCATAGTGTTTCGGGGCCCGTGATTTGCTGAATCCTCACTTAAATTGTCCAAAATTACCTCTGAGTATCGAGATGGAAGACAATCCAAAGCGTCGGGCGATGCATAGGCAGAAAAAACTTTTGATTTCAGTTCCGATCCATTGTAGGCAGTTCCAAAGGGACTGTCGGTAGTTGTTGCAGGGTCTGCCATGAAGAGTTTCATCCGTTCGTTATAATACGGGTCCTCATTTCCAGCTTTAACGGTTGAAAAATTCGACTGGTTCAGTTTCATGGTGAACACGGTTGGGATAGATTTTGAAGTTGGAAGTGATCAAAATGCGGTGTTAAGCTTCTTGTCTGGTCTTGAAGTATCAATTTCAAAGCGTGCTTTGTTTGATAGTGGAGGCGGAGAGAAGAAGGTAGTTAGTACAAGAGAGAATTATAATTGAATTCGCGAGAAGCACAAAATATACCGGGTCACAAAACTGGGGTACAGATGCTGTCTCGGTAAGGTAAAAGTGTATTTTATGCAGGCATTCATTACTACGGCTCGGATATTAGCAAAAGACTTTGACTTTGAAGAATAGTAGAGCCTACAATTGTGTAGCAAAATTGGGAAACTTATGGCTAGACTGTTAGATTACATACACAAGTAATACTGATGCCCAACTTGAATTCCATTAACAAATAATTTTCTAAGGTAAAAGTGTCAGAAATGTAAAGTTATAGACTTATGTACTAGACTGGAACGTAATAGCTTCCAAGTATGGCAAAAGGCCGAGCCAGTCAACTTTAAACGATTTCGTCTGGTCGTTAATACTATAGGGCGTGATAATATTTGAGATCTGCTGAGCTAATACCTCGTGGAAACTAAAATTGCGCTGCTTCTGAGTTGGAATCTAATTTTTGG
The DNA here is from genome assembly GCA_002370815.1 of Metschnikowia hamakuensis. Classification (NCBI taxonomy): domain Eukaryota; kingdom Fungi; phylum Ascomycota; class Pichiomycetes; order Serinales; family Metschnikowiaceae; genus Metschnikowia; species Metschnikowia hamakuensis. The sequence continues at coordinate 364 of NKZZ01001864.1, read as the reverse complement.
CGAGTCAGACTATGGCCAGGAGACGCAAGAAGGTTATATGTCTACAACAACGCCCTGTAGAGCCAGTTTAGCCGATTCCTCATACTGGGGTAACAAGATACTCAACGGCACAAATGCGTGCGCAGAAATTGAGATTTGTAAAGAGTTTTTAAAAGCCGATTGCCCTGAAATAAAAAAAACATACAGACCAAACCTAGACAAAAATCCTATTCTGGTTGTGTTAGGCTATTTCGGTATTACACCTCCAATTCCTGAAGCGATGAAACAAGACTGAGGATCTTACGACTGAAGGAAATAGTGAAATTTGGTCTAAGTTAATGAGAGCCTAATTGACTTAGAATAGCTTGAACATTTTAGGAATTAT